>CM033472.1:250682416-250731170 GCA_019447015.1 Hymenochirus boettgeri | reverse complement strand
TTTTTATTATAGATCTCCTATTGGGGGTGTAGTTAAAAGAGACCCCAAATAAGCAGTTATTTATGGTATCTCGTATTATTGGGGTTTTAGGTTAAAGAGCCCCTATATATTATAGCAGGTTTATTAGATTTCTGTATTTATGGGGGTTTATTGGTGTGAAAAGAGCCCCCATATATAGCAGTTATTATAGATCTCTGTATTATGGGGTGGTTTAGGTAAAGAGACCCCCCCCCCCATATATAGCAGTTATTTCAGAATCTCTCGTATTATGGGTTAGTTTTAAGAGGAACCCCATATATAGACAGTTACTAGATCTCCGAGAATATGGGGCATTAGGTTAAAGAGACCCCAGTTTATATATAGCAGTTATTATAGATCTATGATTATGGGGTTTAGGTAAAGGAGACCCCCATATATAGCAGTTATTATAGATATCTGTAGTTATGGGGTTGTTTAGTAAAGGAGATCCCCCATATATGAAGCTCATATTATAGATCTCTGTATTATGGGTTTAAGGGACCCTATAGCAGTATATAGGTGTTACGGAGCCTGCTTACGGAAGCCCCACCCACCATATATATAGCAGTTATTATAGATCTCTGTATATGGGGTTTAGTAAAGAGACCCCCCATAGTATAGCAGTTATTATAGATTCGCTGTATTAGGGGTTTGTAAGAGACCCCTATATGACAGTTATACAGATCTCGTATTATGGGGCTTAGTTAAAGAGACCCGTAGATGTATGCGTTTAGTAGTTTTAGTTTAGCGTTTTTTTAGGTTCCGTCAGTTTATTAGTTATACATCTCAGCGTTGGGGTTTAGGTTAAGAGAAACCCCATAATAAATAGCAGTTATTATAGATCTCTGTAAATATGGGGGATTAGTTTAAAGAGACCTGTATATATAGCAGTTATTATAGATCTCGCATTAGGGGGTTGTTAAGTTTAAAGGACCCTGATATAGCCAGGATTTTAGATCTCCTGCCTATGGTTTAGGGGTGTTAAGTTAAAGAGACCCTTATATATAGCAAGTCTATATTATAGATATCCGCATTATGGGGTTTAGGGTAACGAGACCCTTTCCTATCTATATAGCAGTTCAGTATTTAGATCTCCATATATGGGGGTTATTAAAGAGAACCCGAATTATAGCAGTTATTATAGATCTCGTTTGTATTTGTGGGGGGTTTAGGTAAAGAGACCCCCTTATACAGCAGTTATATTGTTATAAGGTTATTATAAAAAAAACAATTACAAGCCTTATAGGACAGGTCTGTATTTAAGGGAAATCAGCAAAAGCCTAAAAAATAAGGAACATTTTTTGCAGCAGGCTTCACAGAACACGACACAACCCAAATTCACGTCATTTGAAGGATCATTCCATATTAATGGGGGGATATAGTGACTGACAGAAAAGAAAAAAAAGGAAAGACGTTTTCTTGGGTATGTATGACGTTGAAAGGGTACACAATGACACGTGGGCTGTCGTCGATTTAGACGTACGCATTGCCACCCCCCCACACAAACATCGCAGTGTAGATGAGCGATCCAAGATCACCCAGCAGCCTTTGCAGTGGCACCTGCAACATCGACACAAATTAAAGATATGGTAAACTGTGTTCATTCCTGCCTGCCATTTAAACTACATCGCCCAGAATCCTTAACAAGCATTACACACCTAGACACTTGCATATTTAAGAAGGACACAAGTAATCTGCACCATATTTCCCCTATCACTGAACTACAATTCCCAAGCATGCTCCAAAGCTTTTTAACACAGAAGCACGCTGGTTCCACTATGTTGTGCAAAGAGAAACATGGAATGGGTATCAGTTCGCCAATGGCAAAGGATGGTGCCCCCGTCACAGACTTAATTACAGATTCCTGTCCTACAAATCCCTTCATGGGACATGGTGGCACAGATCATGATATAAATCCTTACTCCCAAACAGTTGCAGCCTTCAGACTAAATTGGAACTACAATTTCCTAGAGCTCCCCGGCGGGATCTCTATTCCAAGACAGCGGAGGGATGGGTTTCAGCATCTCAAAGAACAAACAGTTTAAAACAAAGCAAATTCTTCCACAGATAAGCATCCATTTGTTACAAGGGGCATATTTTAGCAAGGGGCGATACCAGGCCCATTCTGGCATAACTCTAAACGTGTGGGGCCCTGCCAAATTAACGCGAATTACATATAATAACAGGAGAAAATATATATATATATATAACACACACACACACACCACTTCACCACCACTCCCAGAATATCTACTAGATGTTCTAAATTCCACAGCTCTATGGCAGTTCACGCTCCGAGATTGAATTCCGGTGATGGACACAAAGTTACGGGGGGGGGGGGACGTAAAAAGGGCCAATATCCTATTTCCAGATACAATGTGTATCGAGGACACTATTGTAACCTACCTGTGCTCTTTTCTTATCTGGAAGTTGAGTGGAAGTAGGTTTCTCATTGTTTATATCGGGTATTTTTTGTTAGTTGTCTGGTGTGTTGTATTTTATCGTTATAAGTGCGAATAATAGACAAATAGTATGGTTTTCTTTTTTTTTTTTTTAAATTTCCAACGAGTCTCAAAAAAAAATGTTATAAAAAATCATATAAAAAAAATAAAAATTGAAAAGATATTTCCTTTTCTGTCGTTTTATTTTAAATGTCATAGAGGGTTATACTTTTTTATTTTGGTTACCACGGTGAGCGCCCGGGGAAGGGGGGGGGGCTCAGAAAGCAATCATACGAAGCCACTAAAGGTAAGTCTGAAAGAAACCGCATGCATGAGGTGTTCGAGAAGTGGATGGATATGAAGTGTCAAGCGAGGGCCCAACCATACAAGGAGGCCGGCCTAGATATGAAAAGATGCTTTGTGGGCAAGCTTCCTCCACACACGCTGAGTTCTCACAAGCACTGAGCCTTCTGTCTCCAAATACAAGAATGGAAGGAAAGAAGAGAGGGGGGGGGGGTTGGTTTTCTAGCTCTCTGCTCTACCTCCACAAGCATCCTCCTGATGGACAGAGGATTCTGCTAAGAACAGCATCACCACAGGTCAGAAGACAGGCCTCCCAATTGCAACTCACAGAGTGGGTTAGTGCGGTTGTAGGACAGTCTCTGCAGTGTGGGGCAACGGTGTGGCGTTTTGGCTGTTTCTAACATGTAGAATAGTGCAGCCAATGCAAAATAATTAAAAAGGAAAGTCAGACACTCTCCAGTCATAGATGAAAGCGATGGGCACTAGATCCATGCTATCACATGATAAATAGAAAGAAAAAACAATATATCCGGTTAAAAAAACTGTTTGAGCAAATATCATAGAACCTTATTAATGCACAGTGCAAGGTGACTACATTACAGGGACAATCAGTGGGTACTCAACACCTAGCACTTCCATGTAAGGTGACCATTGCTCCTGGCGATAACAAACACATATAGGCGCTTTTTTTTTTTTTTAACCAAGGGAATCCACCAGCACGTTACAAGAACAAGCGTCCATTATACTTACTACAACAGCTTCCAAAGGAAAAGCCATTGACAAGCAAATGTATCATCGCCTCTACCCTGGTGGAGGCACACCATGCATATAGGAATCCAAAAGATACATAAGGAAGGGGGCACCATAACTAAGACCATAGTCAGCGAGCATCAAACTCTGTTAACATACAAGGTGGCAAAATACCCTCCCTAGCCAACATCTTCCAACCATTTGGTGGGAAGCTTGCTAAGCATACATTCAGGAACTCTAAGGATTGTGCACCATAAGATGAAGTATAGACTTGGTGCAGAGAAAATATGGTGTCTATGTATGGTGACATTCTCTTCACTTATACCCACCAAGGAGGCGGTTTGACCCATGGTGAGGAAAACGGCTAGGCCAAGACTGCACTCTTACCAGCCAGAACTGATCTCAAACCCAGAACAGGTGTGTGGTTCCTCTATGGACTTGCGCACTGAATACCACCTATTGTCAAATTTACAGGGAATAATTCTATAAGCAAAAAAACGGGATGTGCTAGTGGTGATCTCCAGTTTCGCCCATGTGGCCCACCTTTACATGGAGGAGGGTAGAAAAAACAGGCCGCTTTAATACCTTAAGGACATGCACCCAGCCACAGGTTCAGATATGTGGTGACACCGGGTTTAAAAATCCACCAGAAGGTACAGAGTACAAGCTTTCAAGACACATTAATGCGGTATAGACCACAAACATCAAAATTTACAAAGGGAAGAGGTTACAAAAACAACACACTGGCTTTCTTGGAGAATGGTAAACTGGAAGTAGAGGTTTACAGAAATCCAACACACACAGATCAGATTTGGTGTTGACTCCCACCACCCTTTAGATCACAAGCTGTGGGTCATCAGAAACCCTGACAACAAGAACTGGACTGAGAACATTCCCACTAGCACAGAGGTGAAGTCTAAAGAAATGAAAACATCTCAGAGGAAGCCCTTTAAAACTTGTGGATATCAGACGGGCCTTTGTAAAAAGAAAGTAGAAGGGATTAAAAAGAAAAGATAAAGAGGAAGAAAAGAACACGATACAACAGTGAAGGGGAAAAGCAAGACAGGAGGAAGAGGACATGGTCATCCCATATGTAGCAGGGGTCTCGGAAGAAAGTAAGAAGAATTTTCAAAAAACACCATATCCCATGTCTGCTTTAAACCGAAACAAACACACTGAGGCAGCAATTGGTACATCGAAAGACCCAATACCGAAAACAAGGAAAGCAACAAAGAACATCATATACGCAGTGCAGTGAAGAATGCTCTGATTTGTATGTGGGGGAGACCAAACGAACTGCATCAACGTGTGTGGCCCAGCCAGAAGAGCCAATTCCTTGTGGGTCAGGACCCAGCCGTTGACTGCATCTTAACGATTAAAGGACATACCGTTGAAGATTATAATGTTAACATATTGGCAAAGAACGTGACTGGTTCAAGAGAGGTGTGTGAAGGAGGCCATTTATGTATGAAAATAAAGAAACCAAGCCTAAATAGAGGTGGGGGGTGGTTCGACACAACTTATGTTCTGCCATGTACAATGTGTTTTGCCACCTTACTCTGGGCGTTCCTAAACACCTCTAGCCACTATCCAATAACGCCCTTAACACTTGGCTGTGATATGCTAATTGGGATTTTCTCAGGATACATAATTGCCAAAGATTCTTGTACAGTTCTTCTGAATGAGAAAGCCAGTGTGGAAGACTAGTGGTGAAACGTCTTCAAGAACTTAAACTTCAAGTCCAGTTGATCTAATGAATACAACAGATAGACATGAGTGTTTGGAAATCTCTAGAAATCAATGTGTTTGAGAATCTCTAGACGATGAGTGTTTGGAAATTCATAGACATGAATGTTTTGGGAATCTCTAGACATGTATGTGTTTGCAAATCTCTCTACAACATCAATGTGTTGGGAACCTCTAGACATGAATGTGTTAGAAATTCTAGACATCAATGTGTTTGGGAATCTCCAGACATCAATGTGTTTGGGAATCTTCTAGACATCAATGTGTTGGGAATCTCTAGACATGAATGTGTTTGGGACTCTCTAGACATGAATGTGTTTGGGAATCTCTAGACATCAATGTGTTTGGGAATCTCTAGACATGAATGTGTTTGGGAATCTCTAGACAGGAGTGTGTTTGGGAATCTCTAGACATGAATGTGTTTGGGAATCTCTAGACAGGAATGAATGTGTTTGGGGATCTAGAGACAATCAATGTGTTGGAAACTCTAGCACATGGAATGTGTTTGAGAATCTCTAGACATGAATGTGTTTGGGAATCTTTAGACATCAATGTGTTTGGGAATCTCTTTAGACATGAATGTGTTTGGGAATCTCTAGACATGTATGTGTTTGCAAATCTATACAATCAATGTGTTCAGAATCTCTAGACATGAATGTATTTGGAAATCTCTAGACATCAATGTGTTTGGAAATCTCTAGACATCAATGTGTTTGAGAATCTCTAGACATGAATGTGTTTGGAAATCTCTAGACATGAATGTGTTTGGAATCTCTAGACATGTATGTGTTTGCAAATCTCTACACATCAATGTTTTCAGAATCTCTAGACATGAATGTGTTTGGAAATCTCTAGACATCAATGTGTTTGGAAATCTCTAGACATCAATGTGTTTGAGAATCTCTAGACATGAATGTGTTGGAAATCTCTAGACATGAATGTGTTGGGAATCTCTAGACATGTATGTGTTGCAAAATCTCTACACATCAATGTGTTTGGGAATCTCTAGACATGAATGTGTTTAGAAATCTCTAGACATCAATGTGTTTGGGAATCTCTAGACATCAATGTGTTTGGGAATCTCTAGACATCAATGTGTTTAGGAATCTCTAGACATCAATGTGTTTGGGACTCTCTAGACATGAATGTGTTTGGAAATCTTAGACATGAATGTGTTTGGGAATTTCTAGACATGAATGTGTTTGGGAATCTCTAGACATGAATGTGTTTGCAAATCTCTACACATCAATGTGTTTGGGAATCTCTAGACATGAATGTGTTTAGAAATCTCTAGACATCAATGTGTTTGGGAATCTCTAGACATCAATGTGTTTGGGAATCTCTAGACATCAATGTGTTTAGGAATCTCTAGGCATCAATTGTTTGGGACTCTCTAGACATGAATGTGTTTGGAAATCTCTAGACATGAATGTGTTGGGAATTCTAGACATGAAGGTTTGGGAACTACTGAATGTGTTTGGGAATCTATAGACAAAATGGTTGGGAATCTTAGACATGAATGTGTTTGGGAATCTCTAGACATGAATGTTTGGGAATCTACTAGACAGGAATGTGTTTGGGAATCGCAGACAATCATGTGTTTGGGAATCTCGTAGACAGGAATGTGTTTGGGAATCTCTAGACATGATTGTGTTTGGGAATCTCTAGACATGAATGTGTTTGGGAATCTCTAGACAGGAGTGTGTTTGGGAATCTCTAGACATCAATGTGTTTGGGAATCTCTAGACATGAATGTGTTTGGAAATCTCTAGACATGAATGGTGTTTGGGAATCTCTAGACATGTATGTGTTTGCAAATCTCTACACATCAATGTGTTTGGGAATCTCTAGACATGAATGTGTTTTTTAGAAATCTCTAGACATCAATGTGTTTGGGAATCTCTAGACATCAATGTGTTTGGGAATCTCTAGACATCAATGTGTTTAGGAATCTCTAGGACATCAATGTGTTTGGGGCTCTATAGACATGAATGTGTTTGGGAATCTCTAGACATCAAGGTGTTTGGGAATCTCTAGACATGAATGTGTTTGGGAATCTCTAGACATGTATGTGTTGGCAAATATCTAACATCAATGTGTTCAGAATCTCTAGACATGAATGTGTTTGGAAATCTCTAGACATCAATGTGTTTGGAAATCTCTAGACATCAATGTGTTTGAGAATCTCTAGACATGAATGTGTTTGGAAATCTCTAGACATGAATGTGTTTGGAAATCTCTAGACATCAATGTGTTTGCAAATCTCTACACATCAATGTGTTTGGGAATCTCTAGACATCAATGTGTTTAGAAATCTCTAGACATCAATGTGTTTGGGAATCTCTAGACATCAATGTCTGTGTTTGGGAATCTCTAGACATCAATGTGTCTTGGGGAATCTCTAGACAATCAATTTGACAGAATCAATGTGTTTGGGAATCTAGACATAATGTGTTTGGGACTCTTAGACATGAATTGTGTTTGGAGGATTCTAGACATGAAATTTTCTTTTCGAGGAATACTGAATGAATGTGTTTGGGAATCCTAGACATGAATGTGTTGGGAATCTCTAGACCATGAATGTGTTTGGGAATCTCTAGACATCAATGTGTTTGGGAATCTCTAGACATCAATGTGTTTGGGAATCTCTAGACATCAATGTGTTTGGGAATCTCTAGACATCAATGTGTTTGGGAATCTCTAGACATCAATGTGTTTGGGAATCTCTAGACATCAATGTGTTTGGGAATCTCTAGACATAAATGTGTTTGGGACTCTCTAGACATGAATGTGTTTGGAAATCTCTAGACATGAATGTGTTTGGAATTTCTAGACATGAATGTGTTTGGGAATCTCTAGACATGATGTGTTGGGAATCTTAGACATGAATGTGTTGGGAATCTCAGACATGAAGGTTTGGGAATCTCTAGACAGGAATGTGTTTGGGAATCTCTAGACATGATTGTGTTTGGGAATCTCTAGACATGAATGTGTTTGGGAATCTCTAGACAGGAGTGTGTTTGGGAATCTCTAACATAAGTGTGTTTGGGAATCTCTAGACAGGAATGTGTTTGGGAATCTCTAGACATGAATGTGTTTGGGAATCTCTAGACAGGAATGTGTTTTGGGGATCTCTAGGACATCAATGTGTTTGGAAATCTCTAGACATGAATGGTGAGAATCTGCTAGACATGAATGTGTTGGGAATCTCTAGACATCAATGTGGTTGGGAATCTTAGACATGAATGTGTTGGGGAATCCTAGACATGTATGTGTTGCAAATCTCTACACAATCAATGTTGTCAGAATCTCTAGACATGAATGTGTGTTGGGAAATCTTCTAGACATCAATGTGTTGGAAATCTCTAGAATCAATGGTGTTTGAGAATCCTAGACATGAATGTGGTTGGGAATCTCTAGACTGTATGTGTTTGCAAACTTACACATCAAATGTGTTTGGGGAATCATCTAGACATCAATGGGTTTGAGAATCTCTAGGACATCAATGTGTTTGGAATCTCTAGACATCAATGTTTTGGGAACTCTAACATCAAGTGGTTTGGGAATCTCTAGACATCAATGTGTTGGGAATCTCTGACATCAAGGTTAGGTGAATCTTAGACATCAATGTGTTTTGGATCTCTAGACATCAATGTGTTTTGGGAATCTCTAGACATCATTGTGTTTGGGAATCTCTAGACATCATGGTTTGGGAATTCTAGACATCAAGTGTTGTTGGGCAATTTCTTTAGACATCAATGTGTTTGGGAATCTCTGAGCAGCAATGTTTTGGGAATCTCTAGACATCAATGTGTTTGGGAATCTCTGACATCAATGTGTTTGGGAATCTCTAGACATCAATGTGTTTGGGAATCTCTAGACAGGAATGTGTTTGGGAATCTCTAGACATGAATGTGTTTGGGAATCTCTAGACATGAATGTGTTTGGGAATCTCTAGACAGGAATGTGTTTGGGAATCTCTAGACATAATGTGTTTGGGAACTTAGACGGAATGTTTGGGATCATCTAGAATAGTGGATCTTAGCTGAGTGTTGGGAATCCTAGGACATGAGTGTGTTGGGAATCTCTAGACAGAATGTGTGGGAATCTCTAGACGATTTGGGAATTGTGTTTGGGAATCTCTAGACAGGAAGTGTGTTGGGGATTCTTAGACATACATGTGTGTTGGAAATCTCTAGCATGAAGGTTTGAGAATCTCTAGACATGAATGTGTTTGGGAATCTTAGACATCAATGTGTGTTGGGAATCTCTAGACATCAATGTTTGGGGAATCTCTAGACATGTATGTGTTTGCAAATCTCTACACATCAATGTGTTCAGAATCTCTAGACATGAATGTGTTTGGAAATCTCTAGACATCAATGTGTTTGGAAATCTCTAGACATCAATGTGTTTGAGAATCTCTAGACATGAATGTGTTTGGAAATCTCTAGACATGAATGTGTTTGGAAATCTCTAGACATCAATGTGTTGCAAATCGTCTACACACAATGTGTTGGGAATCTCTAGACATGAATGTGTTTAGAAATCTTAGACCAATGTGTTTGGGAATCCTAGACATAATGTGTTGGAATCTCTAGACATCAAGGTGGTTGGGGAACTAGCTCTGTTTGGGAATCTCTGACATCAATGTGTTTGGGAATCTCTAGACATAAATGTGTTTGGGACTCTCTAGACATGAATGTGTTTGGAAATCTCTAGACATGAATGTGTTTTGGAATTTCTAGACATGAATGTGTTTGGGAATCTCTAGACATGAATGTGTTTGGGGAATCTCTAGACATGAATGTGTTTGGGAATCTCTAGACATGAATGTGTTTGGGAATCTCTAGAAGAGAATGTGTTTGGGAATCTCTAGAACATGAATGTGTTTGGGAATATCTAGACATGAAGTGTTGGGATCTCTACTGACAGGAGTGTGTTTGGGAATCTCTAAACATAATTGTGTTTGGGAATCTCTAGACAGGAATGTGTTTGGGAATCTCTAGACATGAATGTGTTTGGGAATCTCTAGACAGGAATGTGTTTGGGGATCTCTAGACATCAATGTGTTTGGAAATCTCTAGACATGAATGTGTTTGAGAATCTCTAGACATCGAATGTGTTGGGAATCTCTAGACATCAATGGTTTGGGAATCTCTACATCATGTGTTGGAATCTCTAGACATATGTGTTGACATAGACATGAATGTGTTTGGGAATCTCTAGACAGAAGTGGAAATGGTGTTTGGGAATCTGACAGGAATGGTTGGGAATCTTAGACTAGAATGTGTTTGGGAATCTCTAGACATGAATGTGTTTGGAATCTCTAGACAGAGAGTGTGTTTGGATATTATAAAACATAATGTGTTTGGGAATCTCTAGACAGGAATGTGTTTGGGGAATCTCTAGACAGAATGTGTTGGGAATCTCTAGACAGGAATGTGTTGGGGATCTCTAGACATCAATGTGTTTGGAAATCTCTAGACATGAATGTGTTTGAGAATCTCTAGACATGAATGTGTTTGGAATCTCTAGACATCAATGTGTTTGGGAATCTCTAGACATGAATGTGTTTGGGAATCTTAGAATGTAGTGTTGCAAACTCTACAATCAATGTGTCAGAATCTATAGACATGAATATGTTTGGAAATCTCTAGACATCATGTGTTGGAAATCTCTAGACATCAATGTGTTTGAGAATCTCTAGACATAAGGTTTGGGATTCTAGACATGATGTGTTTGCAAATCTTACACTCAATGTGTTTGGGAAATCTCTAGACATGAATGTGTTGAATTAGATCAAGTGGTTTTGGGTAATCTCTAGACATCAATGTGTGTTTGGAATCTCTAGACATCAATGTGTTTGGGAATCTCTAGACATCAATGTGTTTGGGAATCTTTCTAGACATCAATGTGTTAGGGAATCTCTAGACATCAATGTGTTTTGGAAATCCTAGACATCAATGTGTTTGGGAATCTCTAGACATCAATGTGTTTGGGAATCTCTAGACATCAAATGTGTTTGGGAATCTCTAGACATTCAATGTGTTTGGGAATCTCTAGACATCAAGTGTTTGGGAATCTCTTGACATGAATGTGTTTGGGAATCTCTAGACATCAATGTGTTTGGGAATCTCTTGACATGAATGTGTTTGGGAATCTCTAGATATCAATAAGTTTGGGAATCTCCTGACATGAATGTGTTTGGGAATCTCTAGAGAATCAGTTGTTGGGAATCTCTAGACATCAATGTGTTTTTGAGGAATCTATAGACCATCAATGTGTTGGAATCTCAGACATCAATGTGTTTGGGAACATCTCTAGACATCAAGGTGTTAGGGAAATCTCTAGACATCAAGGTGTTTGGAAATCTCTAGACATCAATTGTGTTGAGAACTCTAGACATGAATGTGTTTGGGAATCTCTAGACATGTATGTGTTTGCAAATCTCTACACATCAATGTGTTTGGGAATCTCTAGACATGAATGTGTTTAGAAATCTCTACACATCAATGTGTTTGGGAATCTCTAGACATCAATGTGTTTGGGAATCTCTAGACATCAATGTGTTTGGGAATCTGTAGACATCAATGTGTTTGGGAATCTCTAGACATCAATGTGTTAGGGAATCTTAGACATCAATGTGTTTTGGAATCTCTAGACATCAATGTGTTTGGGAATCTCTAGACATCATGTGTGTTGGGATCTCTCTGGACATCAATGTGTTGGGAATCTGAGACATCAATGTGTTTGGGAATCTCTAGACATGCAATGTGTTTGGGAATCTTTGAATGAAGTGGTTGGGAATCTCTAGACATCAATGTGTTGGGAATCTTTGACATGAATTGTGTTGGGAATCTCTAGATATCAATAAGTTTGGGAATCTCCTGACAGGAATGTGTTTGGGGAATCTATAGATATCAATGTGTTGGAATCTCTAGACATCAAATTGTTGGAATCAATGTGTTGTGGAATCTCTAATCAAGTGTTTGGGAACTCTAGAATCAATGTGTGTTAGGGAATCTCTAGACATCAATGTGTTTGGAATCTCTAGACATCAATGTGTTTGGGAATCTCTAGACATCAATTTTGTGATTAGATTGGTTGGAATCTTAGACATCAATGTGTTTGGGAATCTCTAGACATCAATGTGTTTGGGAATCTCTTGACATGAATGTGTTTGGGAATCTCTAGACATCAATGTGTTTGGGAATCTCTTGACATGAAGGGTTGGGAATCTCTTACGATATCAATAGTTTGGGAATCTCCTGACATGAATGTGTTTGGAATCTCTAGATATCAATGTGTTTGGGAATCTCTTGACATCAATGTGTTAGATTTGTTGTGGGGAAATGTACTCAACATAATTTACCTTTCAATGGTCCTGTGAGAGGTTGTAAGATGCACCCATCACAATGTTAGCTCCACTGAAAGGCAAACAACCCAACACATATTTATCTTCAATATAGTGATCGCAACGGGGCTCATAAGTATCCTGATCATACGATCGGTATTGGTCTATATATATTTTTCCGTTAATCCAATAGGAAAAATAATTGTACAATATCGGGATTGTACAACAGGAATCGGTGCGTGTGTGGGCCCCATTAGTCTGTCTTCCGGAATATTGGGATAAAGTTTGTGTGCACAGGCTAAAGCTGGCCATACACCTGTCAGTCATTTAATCTTTGTACCATTCCCGCAACATTCCTGGGTGGATAATGCTTCGAGACCAATGTTACATCTGTAGCAGGAAAAGGAAGATGAGCTGAAATGCACATGACAGGGATTCAATACATTGAGCCTGCCATAAACTTCAGGATAATTATAGATCAAAGGTATCAATTAGAGTGAACCACAAATAATAATCAGAATATGAATAACAGTCAATGGCAAAGTTGGAAATAATAGTTCCCTGCAGAAGGGCTGTAGACGATAAGGAAATTATAACATTACTATTGTTCTCTAGACAGATTTATAAATATCTATAGGGTAAAGTATTGCGATGTCACCTGTTCTTAAGTTGAATTTGTATGTAAGTTGTGACAAGTACATTTATCTATTAAATGCTACTGAAATGTTTGCATCATTTTTAAATGAGGGCTTTGCATCCAGCTGTTTTTAACAGATGCTTCTGGTACAGTGCAAGGTGGGTAAAGCGAGCGTTGGGGGCCCATTAAACTATGGTGGGTAGCCAACTATCAGTGGACAGCCTGGCTGTATGCTCCTGCAGACCACCATGCTGTACAGTATTTGCCCTTATCCCCCTTGATTTGCTCAGTTTGTCGGTAGGATGTGCATGAAAGTCGGATGTTTGTAACCTACTGCCTTTAGTCCAGAAAGGAGCACAAAGTAACAAGAGACTCCCAATGTAGCTAGTACAAACATTTCTTACTACTGACCACAGCAAAGCAAAGCAAAGCTTACAAGACCAATTCTTTTTTTTTTTCCAAAAATGATACAATATGTAGAATACCCAGGTACCTGTAATATCGGTTTTATGAAAAAGCTTATTTAATCAACTTTGAACACAATCTATGTAGTGTCAGGCTAGGAAAAATATTCCCCCTACCAGTATTAAATGGCATGATCTGGCTCTCTGAAGGCAAACCAGGGTTCCCCATACACAGTTTGAGAAACAGTGAGCTAGTTGCTTTCTATTGAAATGAAAGACCTTGAAGCGAACATTCTCGAATATTCACAAGGTCAAGGCCAACATTTTCCTACTAAGATTTTCTTCCCTAAAGCTGTATAAGTGACAATATGACATTCACTAGGCATGGAAGAAAGGAGGGTTTAAAACAAGCAAAGGAAGAGGATGTACATAGGGATGGGAGTCAAACAATATAATTTTTTATCGAGAAAACATGTTAATTGGTTGGTAGATTCACGTACAGGAATAAAAAGAATTCAATTAAATCAACTGGACTTTGAAGTTTAGTTTTTGACATTTTTTTTACTAGTCATCCGACTGGATCTGTCAATTCAGTAAAATTCTTAAGTCCAGTTGATTGAACTAAATAGCACAGATATACCATGACCTGAATGAATGAATATTACAGATATACCATGACCTGGATGGATGAATATTATAGATATACCATGACCTGGATGGATGAATATTACAGATATACCATGACCTAGATGGATGAATATTACAGATATACCGTGACCTGGATGGATGAATATTACAGATATACCGTGACCTGGATGGATGAATATTACAGATATACCGTGACCTGGATGGATGAATATTACAGATATACCATGACCTGGGTAAATGAATATTACAGATATACCATGACCTGGATGAATGAATATTACAGATATACCATGACCTGGATGAATGAATATTACAGATATACCATGACCTGGGTGGATGAATATTACAGATATACCGTGACCTGGATAGATGACTATTACAGATATACCATGACCTGGATGGATGGTTATTACAGATATACCGTGACCTGGATGGATGAATATTAAAGATATACCATGACCTGGATGGATGAATATTACAGATATACCGTGACCTGGATGGATGGATATTACAGATATACCATGACCTAGATGGATGGATATTACAGATATACCATGACCTGGATGAATGAATATTACAGATATACCATGACCTGAATGAATGACTATTACAGATATACCATGAACTGAATGAATGATTATTACAGATATACCATGACCTGAATGTATGAATATTACAGATATACCATGACCTGGATGGATGAATATTACAGATATACCATGACCTGGATGAATGAACATTACAGATATACCATGACCTGCATGGATGAATATTACAGATATACCATGACCTGGATGAATGAATATTACAGATATACCTGGACCTGTATGAATGAATATTACAGATATACCATGACCTGGATGAATGAATATTACAGATATACCATGACCTGGATGAATGAATATTACAGATATACCATGACCTAGATGGATGGATATTACAGATATACCATGACCTGGATGAATGAATATTACAGATATACCATGACCTGAATGAATGATTATTACAGATATACCATGACCTGAATGAATGAATATTACAGATATACCATGACCTGGATGGATGAATATTACAGATATACCATGACCTGGATGAATGACTATTACAGATATACCATGACCTGGATGAATGAATATAACAGATATACCATGACCTGGATGAATGAATATTACAGATATACCATGACCTGGATGAATGAATATTACAGATATACCATGACCTAGATGGATGGATATTACAGATATACCATGACCTGGATGAATGAATATTACAGATATACCATGACCTGAATGAATGATTATTACAGATATATCATGACCTAGATGGATGGATATTACAGATATACCATGACCTAGATGGATGGATATTACAGATATACCATGACCTGGATGAATGAATATTACAGATATACCATGACCTGAATGAATGAATATTACAGATAAACCATGACCTGGATGGATGAATATTACAGATATACCATGACCTGGATGAATGACTATTACAGATATACCATGACCTGGATGGATGAATATTACAGATATACCATGACCTGGATAAATTAATATTACAGATATACCATGACCTGGATGGGCGGGATTCTCAGCTCTCTGCTCCCTCCCAGCATCTCCTGATTGGACAGAGGATTCTGCTACCAGAACAGCATTACCAACAAGGTCAGAAGCACCTGCCCAATGCACTCACAAAGCTGGGTTTAGTGCGGTTGTAGGACAGCTCTCTGCAGTGTGGGGCAATCCGGTGTGCGTTGGCTTTTCTAACATTAGAATTAGTGCACGCCCAATTGCAAAATAATTAAAAAGGAAAAAGTCAGACACTCTCCAGTCATAAGATGAAAGCCGATGGGCACTAGATCCTGCTAAATCCAAATAGATAAATAGAAAGAAAAAACAAGATTCCGTTTAACTGTTTGAGCAAATTCATCATAGAAACTTATTAATGCACAGTGCAAGGTGAATACATTACAGGACAATTATACTCACCTCATCCTTCCTCCACTTCTCCTCCGGACCACTTCTATCTATAAAGATGTATGTGTTTGGGAATCTCTAGACATGTATGTGTTTGGGAATCTCTAGACATGTATGTGTTTGGGAATCTCTAGACATGTATGTGTTTGAAAATCTTTAAACATGTTTGTGTTTGGGAATCTCTAGACATGTATGTGTTTGGGAATCTCTAAACATGTATGTGTTTGGGAATATCTAGACATGAATGTGTTTGGGAATCTCCAGACTTGAATGTGTTTGGGAATATCTAGACATGAATGTGTTTGGGATTCTCTAGACATGAATATGTTTGGGAATCTCTAGACATGAATGTGTTGGGAATCTCTAGACATGAATGTGTTTGGGAATCTTTAGACATGAATGTGTTTGGGAATATCTAGACATGTATGTGTTTGGAAATCTCTAGACATGTTTGTGTTTGGGAATCACTAAACATGAATGTGTTTGGGAATCTATAGATATGAATGTGTTTGGAAATCTCAAGACATGTATGTGTTTGGGAATCTCTACACATGAATATGTTTGGAAATCTCAAGACATGTATGTGTTTGGGAATCTCTACACATTAATATGTTTGGGATTCTCTAGACATAAATATGTTTGGGAATCTCTATACATGTATGTGTTTTGGAATCTCTACACCTGAATGTGTTTGGGAATCTCTAAACATGTATATGTTTGGAAATCTCTAAACATGTATGTGTTTGGGAATCTCTAGACATGAATGTGTTTGGGAATCTCCAGACTTGAATGTGTTTGAGAATCTCTAGACATGAATGTGTTGGGAATCTCTAGACATTAATGTGTTTGGGAATCTCTAGACATGTATGTGTTTGGGAATCTCTAGACATGAATGTGTTTGGAAATCTCTAGACATGAATGTATTTGGAAATCTCTAGAAACTGCTATGAATGTTTGGGAATCTCTAGACATGAATGTGTTTGGGAATCTCTAGACATGAATGTGTTTGGGAATCTCTAGACATGAGAGTGTTTGGGAATCTCTAGACATGACCTGGATGGATGACGATTACAGATATACCATAAACCTGGATGTTTGACTATTACAGATATCATGACCTAGATGAGTGAATATTACAGATATACCATGGCCTGGATGAATTAATATTCAGATATACCATGACCTGGATGGATGAATATTACAGAAATACCATGACCTGGACTGAATTAATATTACAGATATACCATGACCTGGATGGATGAATAGTACAGAAAATACCATGGACCTGGATGAATAAATATCAGATATACCATGACCTGGATGAATGAATATTACAGATATCCGAGACTGGATATGAATATTACAGAAATACCATGACCTGGATGAATAAATATACAGATACACCATGACCTGGATGAATGAATATTACAGATATACCATGACCTGGATGATTGATATTACAGATATACCCTGACCTGATGGATGAATATTAAAAATACCATGACCTGGATGGATGAATATTACAGATATACCATGACCTGGATGGATATTACAGATATACCATGACCTGGATGGATGAATATTGCAGGTATACCCTGACCTGGAGGATGAATATTAAATATACCATGACCTGGATGGATGAATATTACAGATATACCATGACCTGGATGGATGAATATGGCAGGTATACCCTGACCTGGATGGATGAATATTAAATATACCGACCTGGATGGATGAAATTACAGATATACCATGACCTGGATGGATGAATATTACAGTATACCATGACCTGGATGGATGACTGTTACAGATATATAATGACCTGGATGGATGAATATTACAGATATACCATGACCTGGATGTTTGACTATTACAGATATCATGACCTAGATGAGGTTAATATTACAGATATACAATGTCCTGGGTGAATGAATATTACAGATATACAATGTCCTGGGTGAATGAATATTACAGAAATACCATGACCTGGATGGATGAATATTACAGAAATACCATGACCTGGATGAATGAATATTACAGATATACCATGACCTGGATGGATGACTATTACAGAATATACCATGACCTGGATAAATGAATATTACAGATATACCATGACCTGGATGAAGATTAAGAATACCAGCCTGGATGGATAAATATTACAGATATACCATGACGGCCTGATGAATGACTATTACAGATATACCATTGACCTGATGGATGAATATACAGATATACCATGACCTGGGTAAATGATGATTACAGATATACCATGACCTGGGATATGAAATACAGATATACCAGACCTGGAGAATGAAAATCACAGATATACATGGCCTGGATGATGAAATATTACAGATATACCATGACCTGGATGGGGATGAATATTACAGATATACCATGACCTGGATGGATGAATATTACAGATATACCATGACCATGGATGGATGAATATTACAGTATACCATGACCTGGATGGATGAATATTACAGATATACCATGAACTGGATGGATGAATATTACAGATATACCATGGCCTGGAAGAATGAATATTACAGATATACCATGACCTGGATGAATGAATATACAGATATACCATGACCTGGATGAAATGAATATTAAAGATATACCATGGACCGGGATGGATGAATATTAAGATGATACCATGGCCTGGATGAATGAATATTCAGATATACCATGACCTGGATGAATGAATATTACAGATATACCATGACCTGGATGAATGAATATTACTGATTACCATGACCTGGATGGATGAATATACAGATATACCATTAACGGATGGATATTACAGATTACCATGACCTGGATGAATGAATATTACAGATAACCATGCACCTGGATATTAAAGGATATTCAGATATACATGACCTGGATGAATGAAAATCACAGATATACCATGACCTGGATGAATGACAATTAACCGTATATACCAGGACCTGGATGAATGACTAATACAGATATACCATGACCTGATGAATGAAATTACAGATTCATGACATGTTGAATTTACAAGCATATACCATGACCTGGAATGAATGAATATTAAGATATACCATGACCGGATGAATGAATATTACAAGATATACCATGACCTGGATGGATGATATTACAGATATACCATGACTGGATGGATGAATATTTAAAAATACCATGACTGGATGGATGAATATTACAGATATACCATGACATGGATGGATATATTACAGATATACCATGGACCTGGATGGATGAATATTGCAGGTATACCCTGACCTGGATGGATGAATATTGAATAACCATGACTGAATGGATGAATATTACAGTATACCATGACTTGGACTGGATGAATATAGGCAGGTTAACCCTGACCTGGATGGATGAATATTAAATATACCATGACCTGGATGGATGAATATTACAGATATACCATGACCTGGATGGATGAATATTACAGTATACCATGACCTGGATGGATGACTGTTACAGATATATCATGACCTGGATGATGAATATCAGATATACCATGACCTGGATGTTTGACTATTACAGATATCATGACCTAGATGAGTGAATATTACAGATATACAATGTCCTGGGTGAATGAATATTACAGATATACAATGTCCTGGGTGAATGAATATTACAGAAATACCATGACCTGGATGGATGAATATACAGAAATACCATGACCCTGGATGATGAATATTACAGATATACCATGACCTGGAGGATGACTATTACAGATATACCATGACCTGGATAAAATGAATATTACAGATATACCATGACCTGGATGAATGAATAGTACAGATATACCAGACCTGGATGGATAAATATTACAGATAACCATGACCTGGATGATGACTATTACAGATATACCATGACCTTGATGGATGAATATTACAGATATACCATAGACCTGGGTAAATGAATTATTACAGAATACCATGACCTGATGAATGAATATTACAGATATACCATGACCTGGATGAATGAAAATCACAGATATCACAATGATACAGATTACCATGGACCTGGATGGAATATTACAGATTATACCATGACCTGGATGGATGAAATATTACAGAATATACCATGACCTGGATGGATGAATATTACAGATATACCATGACCTGGATGGATGAATATTACAGATATTCCCATGACATGGATGATGATGAATATTACAGATACCATGACCAAATGATTACAGCTATCATGGATGAATGAATATTACAGATATACCATGACTGGATGAATGAATATTACAGATATACCATGACCTGGATGAATGAATATTACAGATATACCATGACCGGGATGATGAATATTACAGATATACCATGAGCCTGGATGATATGAATATACAGATATACCATGACCTGGATGAATGAATATTACAGATATACCATGACCTGGATGATAATATACAGCCTATACCGATGCTGGATGATGAATATTACAGATATACCATTACCGGAGCGATAGTACAGATATACATGACCTGGAATGAATGAATATTACAGATATACATGACCTGAGATAAATGAATATTACAGATATACCATGACCTGGATGATGAAAAATCACAGTATATACCATGACCATGAGATTCGAATGACCAATACAGATATACCATGACCTGGTATGAAGAAATACAGATATACCATGACCGGATGAAGAATATACAGATATACCATGACCTGGTTGAATGAATATTACAGCGATATTACCATGACCTGGATGAATGATATATTACAGACAATATACCATGACCTGGATGAATGAATATTACAGATATATACCATGACCTGGATGATGAATAGTACAGATTATACCATGACCTGATGAATGAATATTACAGATATACCATGACTTGGATGAATGAATATTACAGATATTACCATGACGGATGGGATAGAATATTTATGATATTACCAGAAACCTAGGACCTGAGATGAATGAATATTACAGATATACCATGACCTGATGAAGAAATTACAGATATACCAGACTGGATGAATGAAATTACAGATATACCATGACCTGGGAGATGAATATTACAGAATTACCATGACTGATGGATGACTATTACAGATAATACCATGACCTGGATGGATGAATATTACAGATATACCATGACCTGGATGGATGGATATTACGATATACCATGACCTGGATGATAGAATATTACAGATATACCATGACCTGGGAGATGAATTATTACAGATATATCATGACGGGATGGATAAATATTTACAGATATACCATGACCGGAAGAATGTATACAGATATCATGACCTTGATGGATGAATATACAGATATACATGACCTGGGTAAATGAATATTACAGATATACCAGACCTGGATGAATGAATATTACAGATACTACCATGACATGGATGAATAAAATCACCGATATGACCATCGGTTGAATGAATATTACAGATATACATGACTGGAGGTGATATTAAGATATACCATGACTCGGGGATGATATTACAGATATACCATGACTGGATGGATGAATATTCAGAATACCATGGACCTGGATGGATGAATATTACAGATATACCATGACCTGGATGGATGAATATTACAGATTATACCATGAGCCTGGATGATGATATTACAGAGAACATGACTGGATGAATGAAATTAACATATACCATGACCTGGATGAATGAATATTACAGATATACAATGACCGGATGGATGAATATTACAGATATACCATGCCGCTGGATTGAGAATATTACAGATATACCATGACCTGGATGAGATATTACAGATATACATGACCTGGATGGATATTACAGATATACCATGACCTGGATGAATGAATATTAGAGATATACCATGACCTGGATAAATGAATATTACAGATATACCATGACCTGGATGAATGAAAATCACAGATATACCATGACCTGGATGAATGACTAATACAGATATACCATGACCTGGATGAATGACTAATACAGATATACCATGACCTGGATGAATGATATTACAGATATACCATGACCTGGATTGGTGAATGAATATTACAGATATACATGACCTGGAATGACGATGAATTATTACAGATATACCATGACCTGGATGAATGAATGATTACAGATATACCATGGGGGGGACCTGGGAGATTGAATATTACAGATATACCATGACATGGATGAATGAATATTACAGATATACCATGACCTGGATGAATGAATATTACAGATATACCATGACCGGGATGATGATATTACGATATACCATGGCTGGATGAATGAATATACAGATATACATTGACCTGGATGAATGAAATATTACAGATATTACCATGACCTGATGAATGAATATTACAGATATACCATGACCGGAATGGATATACAGATATACCATGACCTGGATGAAATGAAATTACAGATATACCATGACCTGGATAAATTGAATATTACAGATTTATGACCGAATGAACCGATGAATGATAAATCACAGGTATACCATGACCTGGGCTGAATGACTAATACAGATATACCATGACCTGGATGAATGAATATAGCATATACCATGACATGGATGAAGGAATATACCAGATTTATCCATGACCTGGTGAATGAATATTACAGATATACCAGGACCTGGATGAATGAATATTACAGATATACCAGGACCTGGATGAATGAATATTACAGATATACCATGACCTGGATGAATGAATATTACAGATATCCGGACTGGATATGGAGGACTATGACAGAAACTACCATGACCTGGATGAATAAATATTACAGATACACCAGACCTGGAATGAATGAATATTACAATATACCATGACCTGGATGGATTGAATATTACAGATCAGACCCTGACCGATGGATGAATATTAAAAATCATGACCTGGATGGATGAATATACAGATATACCATGACCTGGATGGTATTACAGTATACCATGACCTGGATGGATGAATATTGCAGTATACCGACCTGGATGGATGAATATTAAATATACCATGACCTGGATGGATGAATATTACAGATATACCATGACCTGGATGGATGAATATTGCAGGTATACCCTGACCTGGATGGATGAATATAAATATACGACCTGGATGATGAAATTACAGATATACCATGACTGGATGGATGAATATTACAGTATACCATGACCTGGATGGATGACTGTTACAGATATATTAATGACCCTGGATGCGATGAATATTACAGATATACCATGACCTGGATGTTTGACTATTACAGATATCATGACCTAGATGAGTTAATATACGATATAAGCCTGGGTGAATGAATATTACAGATATACAAGTCCTGGGTGAATGAATATTACAGATACCTGACCTGGATGGATGAAATTACGAAATAACCATGACCTGGATGAATGAATATTAAGATATACCATGACCTGGATGGATGATATACAGAATATACCATGACCTGGAGAAATGAATATTACAGATATACCATGACCGATGGATAAGAATCCAGCCTGAATAAATTACAGATATACCATGACCGGGGGCCTGATGAATGACTTACAGAATACCATTGACCTGATGGATGAATATTACAGATATACCATGACCTGGGATAAATGATATTACAGATATACCATGACCTGGGATGGAATGAATATTACAGATATACCAGACCTGGATGAATGAAAATCACAGATATAACCATGCCTGGATGATGAAATATTAAGATATACATGACCTGATGGGATGAATATTACGATGATATCCATGACTGGATGGATGAATATTACAGATATACCATGACCTGGATGGATTTGAATATTACAGATATACCATGACCTGGATGGATGAATATTACAGAATACCATGACTGGAATGGATGAATATTTACAGATATACATGGCCTGGAAGAATGAATATTACAGATATACACTGACCTGGGATGAATGAATATGACAGATATACCATGACCTGGATGAAATGAATATTACAAGATATACCATGACGGGATGGATGAATATTACAGATATACCATGGCTGGATGAATGAATATTACAGATATACCATGACCTGGATGAATGGAATATTACAGATATACCATGACCTGGAGAATGAATTACTGATTACCAGGACTGGATGGATGAATATACAGATTATACCATACAGGATGGATATTACAGATTATCCATGACCTGGATGAATGAATATTACAGATATACCATGCCCTGGATATAAGGATATTACAGATATACATGACCTGGATGAATGAAATCACAGATATACCATGACCTGATGAGACCAATAACGATATACCAGACCTGGAATGAATGACTATACAGTATACCATGACCTGGATGAATGAATATTACAGATATAACATGACTGGTTGAGAATGTACAAGATACCATGACCTGGATGACATGAATATTAAGATATACCATGACCGCGATGAATGAATATGTACAGAATACCATGACCTGGATGGATGATATTACAAATACCTGACCTGATGGATGAAATATTTAATACTGACTGGATGGATGAATATTACAGATATACCATGCATGGATGGATATTACAGATATACCATGGACCTGGATGATGATATTGCAGTATACCTGACTGTGATGAATATTAATAACCATGACTGAATGGATGAATATTACAGTATACCATGACCGGACTGATGAATGAATAGGGCAGGTTAACCCTGACCTGGAGGGATGAATATTAAAATATACCATGACCTGGATGTATGAATATCTAAGATATACCATGACCTGGATGGATAGAATATTACAGTATACATGACCTGGATGGATGACTGTTACAGATATATCATGACCTGGAGTGATGAATATCAGATATACCATGACCTGGATGTTTGACTATACAGATATCCTGACCTAGATGAGGAATATTACAGATATACAATGCTGGGTGAATGAATATTACAGATATACAATGTCCTGGTGTTTGAATGATATTACAGAAATACCATGACCTGGATGGATGAATATACAAGAAATACCATGGACTGGATGATGAATATTACAGATATACCATGACCTGGATGGATGACTATTACAGATATACCATGACCTGGATAAATGAATATTACAAGATTAACCGATGACCTGGATGGAATGAATTACAGATATACCATGAGCCTGGATGGATAAATATTACAGATTAACCATGACCTGGATGATGACTATTACAGATATACCATGGACCTGTGAGTGAGATGAATATTACAGATATACCATGACCTGGGTAAATGAATATTACAGATATACCATGACCTGTATGAATGAATATACAGATATACCATGACCTGGATGAATGAAAATACAGATATCCATCCGGCATATTGATATCAGATACCAGGCGATGGAATATTACAGATTATACCATGACCTGGATTGGATGAAATATTACAGATATACATGACCTGGATGGATGAATATACAGATAATACCATGACCTGGATGGATGAAATTACGAATCCATGACCATGGATGATGCATGAATATTACAGATATACCATGGCATGGATGAATGAATATACAGATATACCATGCTGGATGAATGAATATTACAGATATACCATGACCTGGGATGAATGAATATTACAGATATACCATGACCGGGATGGATGAATATTACAGATATACCATGGCCTGGATGACTAGAATATACAGATATACCATGACCTGGATGAATGAATATTACAGATATACCATGACCTGGATGAATGAATATTACAGCATATACCATGACTGGATGGATGAATATTACAGATATACCATACCGGATGCGATAGTCAGATATACCATGACCTGAATGAATGAATATTACAGATATACATGACCTGGATAATGAATATTACAGATATACCATGACCTGGATAGATGAAATAATGACAGATATACCATGACCATGAGATGAATGAAATACAGATATACCATGACCTGGATGAAGAAGAATACAGACTACCATGACCGGATGAAGAATATGACAGATATACCATGACCTGGATATGAATGAATATTACAGAGATTTACCATGACCTGGATGAATGAATATTACAGTAATATCCATGACCTGGATGAATGAATATTACAGATATATACCCATGACCTGGATGATGAATAGTACAGATATACCATGACCTGGATGAATGAACTATTACAGATATACCATGACCTGGTGAATGAATATTACAGATATTACCATGACCGATGGTGAATTACAGATATACCATGCTGGATGAATGAATATTACATGAATACCAGGACCTGGATGAATGAATATTACAGATATACCATGACCTGATGAAGAAATTACAGATATACCAGCTGGATGATGAATATTACAGATATACCATGACCTGGCGAATGGATATTACGAATACATGACGATGGATGACATTCAGAATACATGACCTGGATGATGAATATTACAGATATACCATGACCTGGATGGAGGACTATTACGATATTACCATGACCTGGATGAAGAATATTACAGATATACCATGACCTGGGAAGATGAATATTACAGATATATCATGACGGGATGGATAAATATTTACAGATATACCATGCCGGGACAGAATGCTATACCAGATATAACATGACCTTGATGGATGAATATACAGATATAACATGGACCTGGGTAAATGAATATTACAGATATACCATGACCTGGATGAATGAATATACAGATTACCATGACCATGGATGAATGAAAATCACCGATATACCATGGGCCGGTTGAATGCAATATTACAGAATACATGACTGGAGCTGCATATTAAGATATTACCATGATGGGGATGATATTTACAGATATACCATGACCTGGATGGATGAATATTACAGAATTACCATGGACCTGGATGGATGAATTATTAAGATATACCATGACCTGGATGGATGAATATTACAGATTATACCATGGCCTGATGAATGAATATTACAGATAACCATGACTGGATGAATGAATATACATATACCATGACCTGGATGAATGGAATATTACAGATATACAATGACCGGGATGGATGAATATTACAGATATACCATGGCATGGATTGAAGAATATTACAGATATACCATGACCTGATGGATTATTAAGATATACCATGACATGGAGGATATTACAGATATACCATGACCTGGATGAATGAATATTAGAGATATTACCATGACCTGGATAAATGAATATTCAGATATACCATGACCTGGATGAATGAAAATCACAGATATACATGACCTGGATGAATGACTAATACAGATATACCATGACCTGGATGACATATGACTAATACAGATATACCATGACCGTGAATAATACAGTATACCATGACCTGGATTGAATGAATATTACAGATTACCATGACCTGGATGACATGAATATATTACAGATATACCATGACCTGATGAATGAAATTACAGATATACCATGGGGACCTGGGAGATGAATATTACAGATATACCATGACCTGGATGAATGAATATTACAGATCATGACCATATTAGCAGCCTGATGAATGAATATTACAGATATACCATGACCGGATGATGATATTACGATATACCATGAGCTGGATGAATGAATATACAGATATACATGACCTATGGATGATATGAAGATATTACAGATATTACCATGACCTGGATGAATGAATATTAAGATATACCATGACCTGGATGAGATATTACAGATATACCATGACCTGGATGGAAAAAATTAAGATATACCATGACCTCGGATAAATTGCATGATTACAGATTATACCAGGAGACCGATGAATGAAAATCACAGATATACCATGACCATGGGCATGAATGATAATCACAGATATACCATGACCTGGATGAATGAAATACGATATACCATGGACTGGATGATCGAGGAATATTAAGATATACCATGACCTGAGTGAAATGAATATTACGATATACCATGACCTGGATGGAATGAATATTACAGATATCCATGACCTGGATGTGAATGAATATTACAGATTAACCATGACCTGGATGAATGAATATGAAGATTTTATACCATGACCTGGCATGAATGAATTATACGGAGATCTACCCTGACCGGGATGGATGAATGAATATTACAGATATACTGTGACCTGGATGAATGAATATGACAGATATACCGTGACCTGGATGAATGAATATTACAGATATACCATGACCTGGATGAATGAATATTACAGATATACCATGACCTGGATGAATGAATATTACAGGTATACCATGACCTGGATGAATGAATATTACAGATATACCCTGACCGGGATGGATGAAATAAAAATCACCAGACCTGGATGGATAATATACAGATATACCATGAATGGATGGATATTACAGAATACATGACCTGGATGGATGAATAGTGCAGTATACCGACCTGGATGGATGGAATATTAAATATACCATGACGGGAGGGATGAATATTACAGATTATACATGACCTGGATGGCGATGAATATTGCAGGTATACCCTGACCTGGATGGA
Source organism: Hymenochirus boettgeri (assembly GCA_019447015.1). Classification (NCBI taxonomy): domain Eukaryota; kingdom Metazoa; phylum Chordata; class Amphibia; order Anura; family Pipidae; genus Hymenochirus; species Hymenochirus boettgeri. The sequence goes on along the minus strand of CM033472.1, from coordinate 250,702,343 downwards.
TGAATATAAAATATACATGACATGGATGGATGAATATTACGATATACCATGACTGGAGTGGATGAATATTACAGTTTGTACCAGGACCTGGATGGATGACTGTTACAAGAATATCATGACCTGGCTGCGATTGAATATGTTACAGATATACCATGACTGGATGTTTGACTATTACAGATATTTCATGACCTAGATGACGTGATTTACAGATATACAATGTCCTGGGGAATGAATATTACAGATAGACAATGGTCCTGGGTGAATGAATATTAAGAAATACCATGACCTGGATGGATGAATATTACGAAAACCATGACTGGAGAATGAATATTACAGATAACCATGACCTGGATGGATGCCTATTACGATATACCAGACCTGGATAAAGTGAATAGTACAGATTATACAATGAACCTGGATGAATGAATTATTACAGATTTACCATGCTGGAGGCTAAATATTACAGATTATACCATGACATGGATTGAAATGACTATTACAGATATAACCATGACCTGAGGATGTGAATATTACAGATATACCATTACCTGGGTGGGTAAATGAATATTTACAGAAGACCAGACCTGATGAATGAATATTAAGATAGACCATGACCTGGATGAATGAAATCACAGATATAAACATGGCCTGGCCCAGGAATGAATATTACAGAATGCCACTATACCATGACATGGCCATGGCCCCTCCCCCCCCCCAAGCCGAATATTACAGATATACCTGACCTGATGGATCCGAATATTACCGATATACCATGACCGGGATGGCTGAATTATTACAGATATACAATGACCTGGATGGATGAATCTGCAGGTATACCATGAACTGGAGGATGAATTATTACAGATACCATGGCCTGGAAAGAATTGAAGATTTTACAGATATACATGACTGGGATGTGTGAGATGAATATTTACAGGCATAGACAGGGACCTGGATGAAATGATATTACAGATCTACCATGACGGGGATGGATGAATATACAGATATACCATGGGCTGGATGCATGAAATACAGAATATACCATGGACCATGGATTGAATGAAATCTCACTTACAGATCTACCTGACCTGGTGAAATGAATATTTGAATACCATGATCCTGAGAGGATGACTATACCAGATATACCAAACCGGCTGGATATTACGATTGACCATGACCTGGATGAAGTGAATATTACAGATACTATACATGCCCTGGATATTATGCATATTTAAGAGATAACCCTGACCTGGATGATATGACCTCACAGAACATATCCCATGACCTGGATGAATGACCCCAATACGACCCATAAACCCGACCTGGATAATGACTAATACAGTATACCCTGACTGGATGACCTGCCTATTCACAGCTATACCATGACGCTGGTTGAACCTAGGCGTAATATGCTCTAGTGCATGTATGTTTCGGACCTTAGACTGGTCGTCGCAATTTCTTTTTGACATAGTACGATCTCCATGACCTGCTGACTGAACCCTTCCCAGATATCCCTGCCTGGCGGCTGCCCTATGTACCGCTACCCTGACCTGTTCTAGAGTTTCTCTACACTGAATTAAAATACTATGTCCTGATGGATGACTATTCCAGATATCCCTGACCTGGCTGGATCACCACTTCCGCGTTGGTAGCTTTATGTCCTCTTGCCGCCGTCTAGGGGCTTGATATCTCTTCGTTGCTAGGAAATACCAATATGCACTGCGAGGTCCCATCCGTTTCCCTTTCCCCCACGTGAATATTAACTATCCCAGACTGAATGGATTGAAATCTTACAGAGATACCATGAACGTGCAGCACATAGGTATGGCTCCGACCCCCGCCCGCCCCGGCAGGGTATCACCCACTGCACACTGGGCAGGACCCCCATGACACCCCCCACTGAATACAAACCCCCCCCATCACCATGAGCCTGCGAAGCGCCCATGAATATAATAGATATACATGGACCTGGATGGATTTCAGCAACTTATTACAGTATACCATGACCGGATGGATTGACTGTTACAGATATATATGACCTGGAGGGATGAATCACCCGCCTACAGATATACCTGACATGGATGTTTGACTATACGATACAGACCTAGATGACCCCGGAATATACAGATAACAATTCTGGTGGAAATGAATATTACAAGATATACAATGTCCTGGGTGATGAATATTACAGAAATACCATGACCTGGATGATGATATTACAGACAGAAATACCATGACAGGATGAATGAATATTACAGATATACCATGACCTGGATGGATGACTATTACAGACCCCCTATACCAGACCTGGATAAATGAAATTAAGATTTATAACCTTGAACCTGGATGATGAAGATTACAGATATCCCATGACCTGGATGGATAAATTTACAGAACACACATGACCTGGATGAATGACTATTACGATATTTACCAGACCTTGACAGGCCCCCCACGCCCCCCCCCCATGAATATTACGAATACCATCGACCGTGGTAGAATGAATTTACAGAATATACCAGAACAGGATGATATGAATAGTACAGCATATACCAGACCTGGATGAATGAAAATCACAGATATCCCATGCCTTTTGATGATAGGCAATATACAGAATACCATGACCTGGATGGATGAATATCAGATTCCATGACTGGATGGATGAATAGTACAGATATACATGACCTGGATGGAAACTAGGAGGATATACAGTATACCATGACCTGGATGGATGATATACAGATATACCATGACTGGATGGATGACGATTACGATATACCGGCCTGTGGAGACATGAAATAGTCCAGATTCTTACACCATGACATGGATGATGAATGAAATATTACAGCTATGACCAGGACTGGAGAATGAAATTACAGATTTATACCATGACCGGGTGGATGAGAATATTACCAGATCTACCATGCCTGGATGAATGAATTTACCACGATATATTACCAGACCTGGATTGGAATGAATATTACAGATTATACATGACCTGATGAATGATATTACAGATATACCATGCCTGGATGGATGAATTACAGATATACCATTAAAAACCGGATGGATATTACAGATATACCATGACCTGGATGAGATGAAATAGACAGATATACCTGACCTGGTAAATTGAATATTACAGATATAACCAGACTGGATGAATGAAAATCACAGACATACCATGACCGGATGAATGACCAATACAGCATATCCATGACCTGGCAGGAATGACTAATACAGATATACCATGAACCGATGAATGAATCTTAACAGTATACATGACCTGGTTGAATGAATGAATATTACAGATATTACCGTGACATGGACTGAGGATGAATATTACAGATATACCATGACCTGGATGAATGAATCTACAGATATACCATGACCTGGATGATTGACTATGCCACACCGAAGACCATGAACTGATGAATGAATATGACAGATATACCATGACTGGATGAAAATGAATATTTTACATATATAACTACCGGGTGGGAATATTACAGATATTAACCTGGCCTGGATGAGATGAATTTTTTCTTACAGATATACAATGACGGATGAATGCATATACGATTATCCCTGCCCTGGCTGACTGATATTACCGCTACGCCGGACCTGGCTGGTTGAATATTGCTTACCTGCCCTGGATGGCTCTTCCCGCGTCCCCCCTGCCGGCTGCTGCCTATTTCCCGCCCTCCCTGCCCGGCCCTTGCCTCCATGCCTCTTACGACTTATCATCCCTGCCCGGATGGCTGACTTTACCGCTCTACATGCCCTGGATGCCTGACCATATTCGCAGCTAACCATTGCCCTGGCTGCCTGGCACTTCCCGGACTCTCCCTGCCTGGCTGGTACAATCTGACATCGCTCTACCATGCCCTGGCTGCATGCACTTCCAGACACACCCCACCCACCCCGCTTGATGGCTGCCTATTACCCGCACTCCCTTCACCCTGAAACCCTCCCCTGCACTGGGTAAAATGAAACGCGACTAAAGACCCAATTCCCATGACATGGATGAATGCATATACAGATTATACCATGACCTGGATGAGCATGAAAATCAACAGATATACCATGGCCTGGATGATTTTATGAATAGTACAGATATTACCATGACCTGGATGAGAATATTTACAGATATACCATGATCTGGATGGGATGGAATATTACAGGATTATACCATGGACTGATGGCTGAAGATTACAGATATAAAAAGTGACCTGGATGGAGGCAAATTACAGAATACCCTGACCTGATGGATGAATATTACAGAATATACCCATGGCTGATGAATGAATATTACAGATATACCAGACCTGGATGAATCGATATAAAGTATTAAATCGAACTGGTGAGAGGTGCATGATTACAGATATACCATGACCGGATGGAATATGAAAATATTACAGAGTATACCAGCTGGTGAGATATTACCGATATCATATACGGATGATAGTACAGAACCTGGGCTGGATGAATGATATAAGAGTACCATACTGGAACATGAGATGGATATTACAGAATACCAGGACCATGAAGTGATATGAATATTCAGATTATATATACCATGACGGCGGACAGGAATATTACAGCTTTTATACCATGACGGATGACAGAAATTTAATGATACCTGACCGGTTAAATGAATACCAATGTACCAATTGGACTGGAATGACTGAAATTACACCCAGATATCACCTAGACCTGGATGATATGACTAATACAGAATATTACCATATGAGGACAAACGATGCCATGATGCTGATATGAATATGATTACAGATATACCCGACCGTTGATGTTATGGTTACAGACTGATGAATGAATATACAGATATTACCATTGACTGGATGAATGAATATTACAGATATACCAGACCCGGATGAATGAATTATTAGATATTACCATGACCTGGATGAATGAAAATATTACAGAGATACCAGACCGGGATGAGATAATATACAAGATATACCATGACCTGGATGAATGAATATTACAGATATACCATGACCGGATGAGATGAATATAAAGATATACCATGACCGGATGAATGAAATTATTACAGACTCTATACCATGACGCTGGATGATATTACAGAATAACATTACTGATGATATTCTTCCATGACCCTGGATGAATGAATCATTTAAAGATATAACAACTTATAATGAATACATTACTGACGGAATGGATAAATATTACAGATATACCATGACCGGATGGATGAATGATATACAGGATATTACCCATGACCTGATGGATAAATGAAATTTACAGATATACCATGGCCGGAGAATGAATAATACAGATATACCATGACTGGATGAATGAATAATCCCGATAGATACCATGACTGGATAGAATGACAATCAACAAGATCTACCATGGCTGGATTGATATGTGGGAACGTTGAACAAATGATATTACCATGATCAGTTTGACCATGAAGCTTAGATATCCATGAATGATTGACAGATATATGACAGACTAGATGAATCATCAGTACCATTGACTGGAGTATGCATATTTAGAAGAATACATCCATGACTGGATGAATGAAATTACAGACTAACCATGGACCCTGGATGATGAATATTACAGATATACCATGGACGGGAAGAATATACGATTATACCACTGCAGATGTTCGAAACAAGACTGGATGATGAATATTACCAGATATACCATGACCGGAGAGAATATTACAGAATACACCACATGACTGTGTCGAAACACATGAAATGAATATTCCAGACCTATACCATTGACCTGGGATGGACATGGAGAATAGTACAGATAGAACATGGACATGGATGGTATATTACAGTATACCATGACTGGATGAAGAATATTAACCGAATATTACAGATATACAATGTCCTGGGTGAATGAATATTACAGAAATACCATGACCTGGATGGATGAATATTACAGAAATACCATGACCTGGATGAATGAATATTACAGATATACCATGACCTGGATGAATGAATATTACAGATATACCATGACCTGGGTAAATGAATATTACAGATATACCATGACCTGGATGAATGAATATTACAGATATACCATGACCTGGATGAATGAAAATCACAGATATACCATGGCCTGGATGAATGAATATTACAGATATACCATGACCTGGATGAATGAATATTACAGATATACCATGACCTGGATGAATGAATATTACAGATATACCATGACCTGGATGAATGAATATTACAGATATACCATGACCGGGATGGTAGTAGGACCCACCACAAGCCCAAGAACCCTTCTGCAACCAGCAGTTTTTAAACAGCTGATCGCGCGATTGAATGAAACATATGCGCGATCAGCTGTATAAAAGACCAGAACTGAACTTCCGGGCTAGTTCCAGTTCCGCCTATGTTTCATTCATGCGTGCAATCAGCTGATCGCAGAAGGCATCTTGGAATCTCGGAGGGAGGAGGGGGTCAGGGGCCCGGCCTCCAATCTCGCGGGAGGGGCCTGGTACCCTGCAGATATGCCCCTGCTCAAGGTGGGGATCTTCAAATGGTTCTTTTGATTGGATTTCCGATGGGAAGAACCCGTGAATGGCTAGCATTAGAGAATGTGGAATGTAACCCCCGATTGCCCTGGTTGTTATTGGGCAGTAAAAATCAGGTCAAGCCTCACAGCACAAGGCTGTGAGTGTGTTAATCCCCTTGGGCAACTGATGCACTTTACATTATGTATGTAGGTGATTTCTGCAGAACAGACTAAAAACAAAGAGTGTGACAGATTTCTCTGCCTGTGCCTAGAGCACTGGAACTGCGCCAGACTGAGAGAAAAGCACGTAACCAAGTCTGCTTGGGCTAAATGCACTGATTGTGGATATGAGGAAGGTTTATTACATTAAGGAGGCCAGATACACATCCTGGTAATCCCAAACTGTTCTAGATTAACTGACACTCCCAGAGTCCCAGACTTCCTAGCCTGGCTCAGTGGCGATCTATTTATACATTTTGTGAGGAATAGGGGGATATTGTATCATTGTGTAGGGAACTATAAACTAGTTACCCTTTAGTCTTCTTGTTCTGGCAGGATTTGGCCAGTAGGGGTCACTGTGTAAAAGTATAAAAAGGAGAGCAATCATGTACTCAGTCTCTTTCTACTTCCTGGTGTTTCCCCAGAGGAGAAGGGACGAGCCTAGGACCTCGATAACGGGTAGGCCCAGTTAATGTGAGAATAGATTCTGTTATAGATAGGGGTAGGGTAGCTAGTGAGCAGCCTGAGCTCCAACAAGTAAGGACTAGAGTCCTGGGTATACCACCCAAGAATAGGGACATAGTGCCAGGCATAGGGGTAGATGATTCCATTACAGTGACCTGAGAGCAGTGGGCTACTGTCTGCCAGGCTGGATTACTATTGAATGAGAGGTGATGTTTTTACAGCGACCACATCAGTTCTAGGGCATTTGTAGCGGTAATCCTTCCTCTCCAGAACCCAGCCATTCTTTAAAGCATCTTCAGTATCAGAAAGAAACTTCCACTTGAAACAGGTACAATCTCCACATAGACCTGGAGGATTTGTGATATTTATGTGATATCTGTGCCAAGCAATGTCACCTCTATTGTGCTAATTGCAATGCCTTATTAATATAGTTCTGTTAATAAATGAAATACTGTTTAAGTTCAGGTAGCACTGGCACCCATTTATTGCATTCTACGTAGAGTGGTAGTTCAGCAACACCCTGCCTCCAACATATGCAAGGGCCCAATTCGGGTAAGACTGACAGTCTCTAGAGCAAGTACCACCATTTTACTATCGCCTTCTAATTGTATTTATGAGATTTTACCATAAATATAAAGCTTCCCATGGGGTTAGGACGTTGTTTGTCTGCACTCTGCACCTTTCCAGTGGTCTTCAGTGTGCATTAGTACATACAGAGATGAGCTGGGTTTGCTTTAAGAAGGAAAGCAACACGAGGAAGACCACAGGAAGGGGGGGGGGGGGATTCCTGGATTAAAGATCAATAAGAACGAAATGTATTAATACTAATTTTGAAATTAAAAGATTATCCATCTTATACGAACTCTATCCAAACTACCGTATATACTCAAGTGTAAGTCGACCCGAATATAAGTCGAGGTACCTATTTTGACCTGGAAAATGAGTAAAGCATGATTGACTCGAGTATAAGTCGAGGGTAGAAACTAGGACCACAACTGCCTCCTCATTCTAATAATACTAGCTCTGATTTTAATTTTACTATGTAAAAGGTAAGATTCCTACAAATACTACAGTATATATCACTTGCTCGCTTAGGACACTGTGACACTTGAGAATTAAAATACAATCCTTTTTTTTGAATAAATCCTTATCATATGCCTGTACTGGTAGTTATTTGTCCTAGTGAAAAGCATATGTAGACTTGCTCTATTGTGAAATCTTTATTTTCTGATCATGATTTTATGTCCTTTAGCCCTAGCCCTGACATCAGCCTCTCAAGTGCATTTATGCCAGATTGCTGCTTTCTTTCTCAAAACACTAACCTGAAATCCTGCAGCCGCACGCTTCCTCTCACATCCACAGTTCTGGGGCCTGACGTCACTACACGGCGCCGGGTATGACCGGCGCCGAGTACTGACGTCAGACACTGCACCGTGGGATGCGGAAGAGAGAGGAAGCGAGCGGCTGAAGGATTTCAGGTTAGTGACTCGAGTATAAGTCGAGGTAGGATTTTCAGGCTTTTTTCAAAGCCTAAAAACCTCGACTTATACTCTGAACTCGTTCAAATTCTGTAACCCTCAAATGTAGCCTTCGATTTCGGTAACCCTCAAATATAGTGGTTAATTACGGTAACCCTCGAATGTATTATTTGGTAACCCTCGAAAGTAGCCAAAGATTTTGGTAAACCTCAAATGTATCCTTCAATTTCGATAACCCTCGAATGTATCGTTCGGTAACCCTCGAATGTATCATTCAGTAACCCTCGAATGTATCATTCAGTAACCCTCGAATGTATTGTTCGGTAACCCTTGAATGTATCGTTCAGTAACCCTCAAATGTATCGTTCGGTAACCCTCGAATGTATCGTTCGGTAACCCTCAAATGTATCGTTCAGTAACCCTTGAATGTATTATCTGATTTCAATGATATTTTAACTGTAATTTATTTAACTATTTCCTACCATTGATTTTAACGGGTTTGTTTCTGAATTTTTACTGAAGTTCGGCCATCTCTATTATCCAACCCCTTCTTGAAAATATTCACTGAACTTGCCATTACCACAGTTCCACAGTTTCACCGTTCTCACTGTAAAGAAACCTTTCCTAACCTGAAGGTGAAACTTCTTTTCTTCCAACCTTAAAGGATGTCCACATTCCGTAAATCCAAAGATGGAACGAAACTTACGAATGGTGGCCATCTTTATATGGAACCACGCCAAGTATTGTAAGTCACTGGAGACTGGAGAATCTCAATTTAGACCCTTTAAGGGAGATTCAATAAAAGTTCTTATTGTTAAAAATGGTGCCCCAACCAATCAGATCTTATTTAACATTTGAAAGCTAACATCTGATTGGTTGGGGCAAAATTAGCACCATTTTTAATGATTAGAACTTTTATTGAATAACCCTGTAGCTTCATTCTTTTTCAAATGAGAAAAATAAGTTCAAATCACACGGAAGATTAATTGTGTATAGAAGGTTAATCTTTGCCTTTTGGATGGTAGTCATGGTTTCATAAGCTGATCTGAGCACAAGTTGATTATTACATTTTTAAAGGATCTGAGTGTTCTTATTCCTTTCCAACAACTAAGGACATAACTGCAGCCCCCCCACACCCCCTGCTCGATTGACCCAGCTGCCAAACAGCTGGTTGTGTGTATGAATGAAACATATGCACGATCAGCTGTTTAAAAGATATAACATATCTGTTGTATTCAATTAGATCAACTGGACTTGAAATGTAGTTCTTGAAGACGTTTCCCTAGTCATCCGACTGGCTTTCTCAATTCAGAATGACTTGTACAAGAATCTGTGGCAATTATGTACCCTGGAAAATCCCAATTAGCATATCACAGCCAGGTGTTAAGGGCGTGATTGGATAGTGGCTAAGAGGTGTTAAAGGAACGCCCAGAGTAAGGTGTTAAAACAGCATTGTACATGGCAGACAGTTGGTGTCGAACCCCCCCACCTCTATTTAGGCTTGGTTTCTTTATTTTCACATAAATGGCCTCCTTAACACCTCTCTTGAACCAGTACGTTCCTTCGCCAGTATGTTAACATTACATCTTCAAAGGTATGTCCTTTATCCTTAGAGTGCAGGTACACGGCTGAGTCCTGACCCGAGGAATTGGCCCTTCTGTGCTGGGCCATCGTTGATGCAGTTGCTGTTTGGTCTCCCCACATACAAATCAGAGCATTCTTCACTGCACTGCACTGCAATATGATGTCGCTTTTCTTGTGTTTTGGTATTGGGTCTTTCGGATGTACCAATTGCTGCCTCAGTGTGTTGTTCGGTTTAAAGCAGACAGGGATACGATGTTTTTTGAAAATTCTTCTTAATTTCTCGGAGACCCCTGCTACTATGGGATGACCATGTTCTTCTCCTGTCTTGCTTTCCCCTTCACTGTTGGTATTCGTGTTCTTTTCTTTCCTTCTACTTCTTGACAAAGGCCCAGTCGGATATCCACAAGTTTTAAGGGCTCCTCTGAGATGTTTCATTTCTTTAGCCTTCGCCTCTGTGTAGTGGGGATGTTCTCGGTCTTGTGTTGCAGGGTTCTGATGACCCCCAGCTTGTGATCTAAAGGGTGGTGGGAGTCAAACATCAAATACTGATCGTGTGTGTTTGGTTTTCTGTAAACCTCTACTTCCAGTTTACCATTTTCCTTAACTTCTACCAAGCAGTCCAAGAAAGACAGTTTTGTGTTTTGGTACCTCTTCCCTTGTGAAATTAATGTTTTGGTCCACCGCATTAATGTGTTTCTGGGAAGCTCAAACACAGCTCCAAGTGAAACGGGTACGACAGACATTTACAGTCGATGCTTTAATGCACAACATTAGTCAACTAGAACAGAAACCTGGCCTCACAGCTACCTGTGTCCATCTGGGAAAGAGTGATGGAGTTCACCAACAAGCACAGCTTTCTCAGCACTGTAAGGGAAACAAAGGCAACAGAACAAGTTCTCTATTTGTCTCCAGAACAGCCCCAAAGAAGAACAACTACCTTGGATACAAAAGGAGGGAAGTGTCACTTCATCAAACAAGGAGGAATGGGTGAGAAACTTGTCTAACAGGACCCTGACCCAGCCAGAAATGGAATCCTTGGTAAGGGCTTGAATTTTGCACATCACCCCTAAAGCCTCCCTGTGGTGGATATTATAGCAGCCACAGAAGCCTCTATCCACAGTAATAAGGTATCACCAGAGTGAGGCAGAAAACTTCGCCTTAGGTATCTGCAGCCTTAGCCAGTGCTAAACTCCTTCATCTAACCTGACTACACAGGAAGAAGAGCCTTAACATCCCTCAAGAAAGATTCCAGTATCACCATTCTACCGGCAGACAAGGGAAGATGCCACAGTGGTACTCAACACCTCAGACTACCATGATAAGGTGAACATGCTCCTGGCCGATAACAAACAAATATGAGGCTTTAACAAGGGATCCCACAGCCGTTACAAGAAAAGAGTCATAGACTTACTACAACAGCTTCAAAGGATAAAGTCATTGACCGAGCAATGTATCATCGCCTCTACCCTGGTGAGGCACATCCATGCATATATGGACTCCAAAGATACATAGGAAGGGGCCCCCACTAAGACCTATAGCAGCAGCATAAACTCGGTAACATACAAGGTGGCAAAATATCTAGCTAACTCTTAGGACCTTTGGTGGGAAGTTCTAAGGATACACATCCAGAACTCTCAGGATTTCACCAACAGATTGAAGATATAGTACTCGGTGTAGAAGAAACTATGGTGTCCTATGATGTGACATCTCTCTTCACTTGTATACCCACAAAGGAGGCTGTGACATGGTGAGAAAACGGCTGGGCCAAGACAGCATCTTACCAGCAGAACTGATCTCAACCCAGAACAGGTGTGTTCTTGTTGGACTTGTGCCTGAATACCACCTATTTCAAATACAGGGTAAGTTCTATAAGCAAAAACCATGGATGTGCTATGGGATCTCCAGTTTCACTATTGTGGCCAACCTTTACATGGAGGAGGTAGAAACACAGGCGCTTAATACCTTTAGGGCATAGCACCCAGCCACTGGTTCGAGATATGTTGATGACACCTGGGTTAAAATCCACCAGAAGAGACGTACAAGCTTTCCACAGAACACATTAATGCGGTGGACCAAAACATTAATTTCACAAGGGAAGAGGTACAAAACAACAAACTGGCTTTCTTGGACTGCTTGGTAGAAGTTAAGGAAAATGGTAAACTGGAAGTAGAGGTTTACAGAAAACCAACACACACAGATCAGTATTTGATGTTTGACTCCCACTACCCTTTAGATCACAAGCTGGGGGTCATCAGAACCCTGCAACACAGAGCCGAGAACATCCCCACTAGCACAGAGGCGAAGGCCAAAGAAATGAAACATCTCAGAGGAGCCCTTAAAACTTGTGGATATCCAGACTGGGCTTTTGTCAAAAGAAGTAGAAGGAAAGAAAAGAACACGAATACCAACAGTGAAGGGGAAAAGCAAGACAGGAGGAAGAACATGGTCATCCCATATGTAGCAGGGGTCTCCGAGAAATTAAGAAGAATTTTCAAAAAACATCGTATCCCTGTCTGCTTTAAACCGAACAACACACTGAGGCAGCAATTGGTACATCCGAAAGACCCAATACCAAAACACAAGAAAAGTGACATCATATATGCAGTGCAGTGCAGTGAAGAATGCTCTGATTTGTATGTGGGGGAGACCAAACAGCAACTGCATCAACCTATGGCCCAGCACAGAAGAGCCAATTCCTCGGGTCAGGACTCAGCCATGTATCTGCATCTTAAGGATAAAGGACATACCTTTGAAGATTGTAATGTTAACATACTGGCGAAGGAACGTGACTGGTTCAAGAGAGGTGTTAAGGAGGCCATTTATGTGAAAATAAAGAAACCAAGCCTAAATAGAGGTGGGGGGGTTCGACACCAACTGTCTGCCATGTACAATGCTGTTTTAACACCTTACTCTGGGCGTTCCTATAACACCTCTTAGCCACTATCTAATCACACCCTTAACACCTGGCTGTGATATGCTAATTGGGATTTTCCAGGGTACATAATTGCCACAGATTCTTGTACAAGTCATTCTGAATTGAGAAAGCCAGTCGGATGACTAGCGCGAAACGTCTTCAAAGCAACTACATTTCAAGTCCAGTTGATCTAATTGAATACAACAGATATACCATGACCTGGATGAATGAGAACCTTCACAAGCAAAAGATATAACGAGAACTTTCAGTTTGGTTCCGGAAATTCGTGTTCATTCATATGTGAGATCAGCTGTTTTTAAGCAGGTAACATGCTTGTGGCGGCCCTCCTACTGTCCAGACCCCCCCCCCCCCAGTGGTGGTTACGTTACTGCTTTGGTCTAAATGTGTGGTATATGTAAACTCATATACAACTAGCAAAACCCGCTGTGCGCACGATTTACCCCCGTGCACATGCAAATCAAAAAGACAGGCTAAGCTGTGGTCTGAATTAAGATACTTAGCAGGTGCAGGATTGGAACTCAGTCACACAAAAACAGCCAGACGGGCCAGATTCAGCCAGCGAGCCTTGAGTTTGACAAGTGTGCTCCATGCAGTCAATCAAGGCAGTGATTGCTGACATTACAACCAATGATTGACTGCTGTTTCACCTGCTGCCTCACCTGCTGCCTCCTCTGCACATGCTCAAGCCTATAAAAAGCTCATTGAGCAGAGGGAGAAGGCAGATACCTTTGCCAGAAAGAAAAATAGAACTTTTCATAAAATATCTGGTTGCAAATGCATGTAATAAACTGGGAAAAATAGCAGTTGGGAATGAGGGAAGACAGAGTAGAGTTCCAAACTTCCTCTGGAATTAATCCCCATGGCAAAAAATGTGACTTTTTTCATTTGCTTCTTTTTTTTGGTCCCAAATGTGACTTAAGGTTGTGTATAAAGATGGAAGTAGGAGTCATTAAAAGGTGAGCGATATTGGAAGGTTTCCTTCACACTATGCAGCGGAACATTACACTTGCGATGTTGTGCGATGGTCCCCTGCATTGTCACATTCCCAATGGCACCGCTATACGTTAACGCATCAAACTGTTGCAGGCAGCGCATTTCGCAATGCACCTTGTAGGTGTGAACGGCAATCGCATACAATCGCACCAAAACGCTCCCTAGTGTGAACAAAGCCTAATTTAAAGCTCGTCATCTGAAACAAAGATCACCCAAAGAGGAGCCGGACCAAAGCTCATAACGTGAGAATGAAAAGTTCCGGCATTTACATTTCTAGCAGGATGTATTTCATATTTAGTGCATTTCATAAACTTCAATGTAAAGGATGGGGGATAGATATCGTGTTGCAAACCAGCGTGATCTCTGTAATATACAGATGTGCCGTATTACTGACTTATTTCATGTTTTTCCCCATACAAGGGAACTTTTTTAGGATTAGTCCCTGGTTTTCTCATTCAAGAACATGCAGGATGAATGGGCGACATATAAGCTTCTTAAGAAGGATTGAGTTTTAAGAAAATTTCAGATATTCCAAATCTCCGTGTCGGGGTCTCTGAAGCCCAGAGCTACAATGTAAGTCCCCCAGATCGAGATATTGCTGGTTCCTTTATGTTGATCCAAAGAAAAAGTAAAACAAAAAACTTCTCCTTAAGGCTCCTACAATTTCATCTCCCGTGGTGCAGGACATGGGATATCTTGGAGTTCGCTGTGTTGGTAATTTACAGCAATCACCGCTCAGTCCATGTACACAGTCAATCACTGTCCCCCACAGCAGGATTTCTATCGCCTATTGCCAGTAATGTAAACCATTCAATACTGATGGAAATTCCTTTAACCCAGTGGTAATGGAAGCCTTTGTATCCCATGTACAGTACAGAACCTGTTATGGATAGTTCATTAGAGAATAAAGTCTATTGATTTAACCTTCCATTTCCTTAATACAAATACATTCCCATCTTTTTAACTTGATATATTTTTCTGTTAATAATATTGGACGCATGAAAACATTTTTCATATTGAAAGTTGAATCCCTGCGTGACATATTCAGAGTTAAGCCAGCCAAACGTGGTCCAATGGTTTTCCAATCGGATTTTCGATCCCCCCTCCTTGCACTGCAGATTTTCCGTTGATTTCAGCTTGAAAACGACAGCAGGTTAGTTCTGGTAAATGGAAAGTTTCCCATCTTGCCTGATCTGATAGACCGACCAATATCGCCGATCGGTTTATAGAAAAAAAACTGGAACATTTCCTCAATAATCCAATCTATTCAGTAGAATTCTTTGAATTAATCGGAATATCAATGTCGTGTATGTAGAATTACATGAATTTCTTTAAAGGAGAACTAAAGACTAACTTAGTTCATGCAGCTCCATTGCTATATTTATACATTTAAAAAAAACTATTACAGACTTTTATATGCATATTGTTGAAACCATTTTTTTCTAGATTAAAGGAGAACAAACACAAATTTTTACCCCCAGAATCTGAAAATATCCCCTCTAAAAACACCAATACACTGTAAAATCCCACTAGTAAATAGCATTAAAGTAAATTTAACTCCCTGAAGAACTGGATGAAATAACTGTGTATGTACAGTGATTGGCCACACCCCTGATCTCAGTCACATGCTCCCTTGATTGATTTGTCCTGTAAAAGGATTGGCTAAAGGCTACTGGTAGGTGTGACCAACTGTACCAAGTTCCTGCAGTATCTTAGGACTGAGCATGTGTATAGAACATAATGGTCAGTGACCACACTGCAATACTGGGAAATAAAACACAAACCCCATGTTAGAAAGTTAAATTTCCCAACAACCACATAATAAGGTGAGACACAGATTACTGCTTTTATATTAAGGTGTTCATCCTTCTGAAGGAGTGTTGTTCTGTGGCTTTAGTTGTCCTTTTACCTTTTCTATACTCTTTTAAAACCTTACACATGCTCAGAGCAGGCAGCTTGGGAATAAACAACCTCTCTGCTCCAAATGGTTCTCCTGTAATGTCAGCCCAAATTCCTAGTGAACACCAGGAGCCTGGCTGGAGGGAAAACTTTTCCACCCTGTCCTCTGAAAGGTTTCTGGCTTTCTCACTGCAGCCCTTTACCCCTCTCCCGATCCCTGTTTTCTGCCTTGTACCCTAGTGTAAAAACATTTTCCTGTAGTTTAGTTGACCCTATCCCCCCCCCCTAAATGCCAGATTTGATTGTAAAAAAACCAATCTGAACTGTACTTACAGAGCCTCGTTCCTCCGGCTTTCTGCACTGCCGGCAGCTGCGGTAGCCAATCACGGACACTGCTGCCGGTTCATGCAAGCAGAGGGCCGGGTCTGAATGCTGGGGGAACGAGGCTCAATAAGTACAGTTTGGATAATTTTTTTTTACAATAAAATTTAGCGGTTGGATAGGGTCCACTTCACTACAGAATTGTTTTTTAGTACTGAATTGTTATATATGGAAATAGTCTCCCATACAACGTGATATTGATTACATTAAAATGGCCCTGATAATACATTTTCTTTAAGCATTAATATGTATTTATACAAGGTTTAATCAGTTTATTAGCTGGTCCAGTTAGTTCTGGTACATGCAGTCTCTGGGTACGGATTCATCAGTTTATTACCTGGTCTAGTTTAGTTTCGGGTACATGCAGTTCTGGGTATGGTTTAATCAGTTAATACTGGTCTAGTTGGTTCTGGTACTGCTGGTCTCTGGATACGGTTTAATCATTTTTATTACCTGGTCTAGTTAGTTCTGGTACTGCAGTATCTGGGTACGGTTTAATCTGTTTATTACCATGGTCCAGTTATCTGGGTGCCTGCAGTCTCTGGGTACGATTCATCAGTTTTATTTACCTGGTCGTAGTAGTTTCGTGGTCATGATGTCTCTGGGTACGGTTAATCAGTTTATTATCTGTCTAGTTAGTGTCTGTACATGCATCTCTGGGTACGGATTTCACAGTTTATTACCGGTCTATTTAGTGTCTGGTACATGCAGTCTCTGAATACGGATTCATCAGTTTTTAATACCTGGTCTAGTTAGTTCGGTACATCGTCTCTGGTACGGTTTAATCATTTTAATACTGGTCTAGTTAGTTCTGGTACATGCAATCTCTGGGTATGGTTTAATCAGTTTTAATACTGGTCTGTTAGTTCTGGTACTGCTGTCTCTGGGTAGGTTTAATCAGTTTATACCTAATCTAGTTGGTTCTGGTACATGCTGTCTCTGGTATGGTTTACTCAGTTTTTTATCTGGTCCAGTTGTTTCTGGTACAGCAGTCCTCTAATACGGATTCATCATTTATTATCTGGTCTAGTTAGTTCTGGTACATGATGTCTCTGGGTACGGTTTAATCAGTTTATTATCTGGTCTAGTTAGTTCTGTATAAAAACATGCAGTCTCTGGTACGGATTCATCAGTTTTATTACCGGGGGAGTCATTAGTTCTGGTACATGATGTCTCCTGGTTACAGTTTAAATCATTTATACTGGTCTAGTTAGTTCTGGTACTGATGTCTCTGGGTACGTTTAATCATTTATACTGGTCTAGTTAGTTTTCTGGTACATGCGTCTCGGTCGTTAATTATTTATTACCTGGCTAGTTAGTTTCCTGGTACATGCTGGCTCTGTTACGGTTTAATCGAGTTTTGTTACCTGGTCTAGTTAGTTCTGGTACGAGCTGTCTTCTGGGTCAGTTAATTAGTTTATTACCTGGCCGAGTGTTGTTTCTGGTCATGCGGTCTCTGGTTACGGTTTTAATCAGTTTGACCTGGTCCTAGTTGTTTCTGTACATGCTGTCTCTGGTATGGATTTTCATCAGTTTATTACCCTTGTCTAGTTATTCTAGGGTAGGGGGGGTCACATGCAGTCTCCTGGTAGGTTTAACAGTTTATACCTGTTACTTAGTTCTGGTACTGCTTCTCTGGGTATCGGTTTAATCAGTTTATATACCTGGTCTAGTTAGTTCTGGTACATGCTCGTCATCGTGGGTACGTTATAGTCTGTTATTACCTGGTCTCAGTTGTCTGGTACTGCGTCTCTGGGTCACGGACTTCATCGTTATTACCTGGCTCTAGTAGTTCTGGTAACTCTGTCTCTGGTTACGGTTTAATCAGTTTTTTATCTGCTCTATGTTTCGTATCTCTCGTACTTCATATCTTAGATACCTCGGCTGTTATTCTGTCGCTCTCTATACCATCATTTATTAATCCTGGTCTGTTTAGTTCTGTGTACATCTAGCTCTGGTCTTTAATATTTGTTAATACCTGGCTCTAGTTAGTTCTGTACAATGCGAATCTCTGGGTCTCAGTTTACATCAGTTTATACAGGTCTATAGTTCTGGTCGTACTTCAATTCTCTGGGTATGGTTTAATAGTTTATACTAGATCTAGTTAGTTCTGGTACATGCTGTCCTCTGGGTATGGTTATCTGTTTTATACTAATCTGTCCAGTTGATTCTGTACATGCAGTTCTCGACGGATGTATCCTTATATTATCTGGTCTAGTTAGTTCTGGTACATGATGTCTCGGGTACGGTTTAAATCAGTGTATTATCTGGTCTAGTTGTGTCTGGTACAATGCAATCTCTGGGTCTGGTTTTACTATCAGTTGTAATACTGGTCCTAGTTCGGTCGGTACCTTCTGTCTCTGGGTATGGTTTAATCAGTTTATACTAATCTAGTGTTCGGGTACTCTGTCCTCCTGGGTATGGTTACTAGTTTTTATATCTGGTCCAGTTATTTCTGGTACAATGCAGTTCTCCTGAATACGGATTCATCCTTTATAACCTGGTCTAGTTAGTTCTGGTACATGATGTCTCTGGGTAACGGTTTAAAATCAGTTTAATACTGTCTATTTAGTTCTGGTACTGCGTCTCTGGTACGGGTTTAATCAGTTTTAATACTGGTCTGTTAGTTTCTTGTACATGCTGTCTCGGGTACGGATTCATCAGTTTTATTACCTGGTCTAGTTCGTTTTCTGTTAGCATATGTCTCTGGGACCGGTTTAATCAAGTTTTATACTGGTCTAGTTAGTTTCTGGTACCTCAGTCTCGGTACGGATTCTCATTTATTACCTGGTCTAGTAGTTCTGGTACATGATTTCCTCTGGTACGTTTTTTAAATCATTAATACTGGTCTAGTAGTTCGGGTACATGATGTCTCTGGTACGGTTTCATCATTTTAATACTGTCAGTTATTCTGTACCTGCTGTCTCTGGGTCATTAACTTCGTTTATTCCCTGGCCTAGGTAGTTTCTGGTACATGCTGTACGGTTTAATCAGTTTATTATCTGGTCTAGTTAGTTCTGGTACATGATGTCTCTGGGTATGGTTTAAAATCAGTGTATTATCTGGTCTAGTTAGTTCTGGTACATGCTGTCTCTGGTTACGGTTTAATCAGTTTATTACCAGGTCTAGTTGGTTCTGGTACATGCTGTCTCTGGGTATGGTTTAATCAGTCTATTAGCTGGTCTAGTTAGTTCTGGTACATGCAGTCTCTGGGTACGGTTTAATCAGTTTAATACCTGGTCTAGTTAGTTCTGGTACATGATGTCTCTGGGTATGGTTTAATCAGTTTAATACTGGTCTAGTTAGTTCTGGTACATGTAGTCTCTGGGTACAGTTTAATCAATTTAAAACCTGGTCTAGTTAGTTCTGTTACATGCAGTCTCTGGATACGGTTTAACCAGTTTATTACCTGGTCTAGTTAGTTCTGGTACATGCTGTCTCTGGG
>CM033472.1:250652875-250682307 GCA_019447015.1 Hymenochirus boettgeri | reverse complement strand
TACGGTTTAATACAGTTTATTACCTGGTCGTAGGTTAGTTCTGGTACATGCAGTAACTGGGTACGGTTCTTTAATCTGTTATTTACCTGGGTCTAGTTAGTTCTGCGTACATGCTGTCTTGGATATGGTTTTTAAGTTTATTATCTGTCTATTTAGTCTGGTACATGCTGTCTCTGGATATGTTTAATTAGTTTATTATATGGTCTATTTAGGTGTCTTTGGTACATGCGTCTCTGGGTTTATAATACATAACATTTGTAAAGCGCTTTCTCCTAAAAAAACTCAAAGCACATATAGTTTGGGTATAGCATATAGGGTATAGTTTGATCTTGAAGAGAAGATGGATTTTAAATATTGTTTTTAACTACAAGACCAGAATTCCTTAACCACATTATATGGTCAGAAGCAACAAGGAAACTACACTGTAAATATTTATATGAAGAATAAACTTTGTGGCAGTGTTCCTGAGGGTTCTAGGCTTAAATCAAAAATGTACCTTTGGTTTTGTTTGGGTTTGGTGTTACTAAAACTGCTTGAAGGGACAGTTCAGTGGAAATGATCATATTTGTTAAATTGTTAGTTTGTGTAATGCTTCTTCTTAGTATTCTACATTTTGACAAATCAGTTGACATAGTGAGCTGACATTTCAGGTTCTGTAACGTCTTCTTCTTCCCAGATGCACCACATCCTTGAAATGTTCCTAACAGTAATTTCTACTGATTGGCTGTTGGATGGGTCAAAGATGCTCAGATCTCTACTGAGCAACTGAATCAACCCAGGCGCTGGGTTAAGGGCAAGACCATAACGGCCTCTATTAGTGGTCCTGCAAACAGGAAGTCAGTATTTCGTTTTCATTTATTATACACAGACACAATGCTGAATGGACAGGTTAAGGTCATTAGGAGAAGAAATACTGATCTTTTTTCTGAAAACTACATGTATTTGCACTGACTTCCCCTTTAACATTTTTCTAAAATTAGTATTAAAGGATAGCTGTATAATAACTGTATTTTTATGCAGGATGGGCATGACAGTGGGCAGGATATGAATGTGAACTGACAGTGGTGATGGGTTGTCGGTATGAGCCTAAAAATCCTCCTGTTTACTGGTTGGGATGTGGCCTAGTGCAGACCCAATCTGGGTTATAGTATAGTATAGTATCTGAGGTTGAATAAAGACATATGTCCATCCAGTCCAACCCATCTAGCAATTCCTCATTCCTGCCTAACTGTTGATCCAGCTGAAGGCAAAAAAACCCCACCAAATTATATGAGGGGAAAAAATTCCTTCCTTTCTCCAAGTGGCAATCGGAAATTTCCCTGGATCAACTTTACTTTATGTATCAATACCAGAACTTGCAACATTCCTTGTTTGCGAGAAACTCATCCAGCTTTTTATTAAACTGACCAATGAACCTGCCATAACAACCGCCACTGGAAGACAGTTCCATAGCTTTTACCGTTCTCACAGTGTAAAAACCCTTTCCCAACTTGAAGCCTAAACCTTTTTTATTCAGTCTTAAGGGTTGTCCTCGTGTCTCTGACATTTTCTATTGGTGAACAATGCCCAGATAGTTATTGTATGGCCGTTAATGTATTTATACACAGTAATCATATCCCCACACAAGGTGCCTTTTCTCCAGCGGTACATAATTGTAACTTTTCCAGTCTCTCAATTCATAGCTCCCCCAATCCCTATAATTTTAGTTGCCCTTCTCTGAACCTTTCCATTTCAAAGATGTCCTTCTGTGCACAGGATCCCAAAATTGCACTGCATATTCCAATGAAGCTTACCAATGCTTGTAAAGAGGGAGAATTACATTTTCCTCCCTTGAATCCATACCTCTCTTTTTATACAAGACAATACCATGCTGGCTCTGCTGTTGCCGCCTGGCACTGCTTGCTACCTTTAAGTTTGTTACTCACCAAAACCCCAATATCCCTTTCCAACAGGGATTCACTTAACACAGAGCCATTTATAGTATAAGCAGCACAAGGATTTTTAAGTCCAAAATGCATCACCTTACATTTATCAACATTGAATCTCATCTGCCACTTAGCAGCCCAATGTGACAATCTATCTAAGATCCCCTTGCAACGATTGCCACATCCTCTGAAGTTTTTAATGGTGGACAAGTTTTATGTCGTCAGCAAACACAAAGAAACCTTGCTGACATAACGCACTGCCAAATCATTAATAAATAGATTAAATAGAAGCGGCCCCCAACAGAGAACCCTGTGGCACCCCACTTAGCACTTAAGTCCATAATGATGAAGCCCCATTTACAACTACTCTCTGCATCCTATTCATAACCAATTTTCTATCCATGTACAATGTGACTCCCCAGACCAACAGACCTTACGTTACACATTAGTCGCCTATGGGGACTGTATCAAAGCCTTTGCAAATCCAGTAACTACATCTACGCTATGCCAGAGTCTTAATTTCTCTTACCTTCCTCATAAAAGCCAAGCAAGTTGTTTGACAAGATCTATTCCTTCTAAATCCATGCTGGTTACTACTTATAATGTCAGTCCTTGAAACATACTCTAGAACATGTTCCCTTATTAAACTTTCCAGGATCTTCCCACCATTGAAGTTAAACTTTAGGCTGTAAGTGAACGACTACCCTTTTTGAATATTGGAATAACATCAGCCTTTTTCCAATCCAGAGGCACCACCACCGGACATGAGGGAATCAGCAAAAATAAGAAACAATGGCCTAGATAAAACTGAACTTAGCTCCCTAAGTACCCGAAGATTATTTTATCCGGTCCAGGAGATTTATTAATATAATCTTATTTAGTTCTTTCTGTACCATATCCCTCGGTTAACCAAAGTGCACTTGAATCTTGTATACCATTATTGTCTATACTCTATGATATCTGTACTTGGATCTTCTATAGTGTATATAGAGGGAAAAAAATTATTCAAGACATTTGCTTTATCGCCATCCTCCGTAACTAACTTATCCCCATTAATTAATGTGCCAAATTCTCAGTCCTCATCTTCTTACTATTATATACTTAAAAAATGTTTAGGCTTGTGTGATGCTTTGTTCAGCTATCCTAACTTCATTATTAATTTTAGCTAGTTTGATTGCTTCTTACACTCCTTGTTACAGTTTTTTAAATCCCTAAAGGCCCTTTCCGTTCCCTGCCTTTAAAGGCTTTAAATGCCTTTTTCTTCTTTCCATTTGCCCTTTACTTCAGAATTTAGCCACATGGGCGCAGATTTTATTTTTTTTTACATTTATTTCCCAAGGGTATAAATTTAGATGTGAACTGGCTTAAAATCCCCTTGAACACAGTCCACTTCTGTTCAGTACCTTTCCTGATAATACATTATCCCAGTTGACATTCTGAGAGACTGCTTTTAACCTGGGAAAATTTGCCTTCCCGAAATTAAAAGTCTTTGTTAACCAGCGCACTTTTCCTTACAATAACAAAGTCCAAACACCACATATTTCATGGTCACTATTCCCTAAGCCTCCAGTTACCTTTATATCTTATAATGCACTCCCCAATGTTAGATATTACCAGACACCAACAGAGCTCCTTTTCTAGTAGAACCTCAACCACCTGTGAGAGAAAATATCCTGCAGCAAATTCAGAACTCATCTCTTTTTCTGTGATGGCAGTTCCACCACACAATCAATGTCAGGGTAATAAAGTACCCATAATGAGTACACTCCCCAAACTTGCAGCCCCTGCCAAATGCATATGAATTTGACTCACCTCCTCTCTGCTAGCATTTGGTGGCTTATAGCAGACACCAACAATGACATTACTCCCCTTTCCTGTTGCCTAATCGCCAGTTATCTCTTCTTTAAATTTGTCTTCAATTATTTTTTAACTAAACACCATACTCCTCCCCCTTTCCTTTTTCTCTGTCCTGCCTAAACAACGCATATCCTTCTATATTTACAGCCCAGTCATGAGAATGTTCAATCACGTTCTGCTATACCTATTACATCTACTTTTCATCAATGCCATAATTTCCATTCACCCATTTTGTCAGCCAGGCTTCTCGCATTTGCAAACATACATTTTAGATTGATCCTGTAATTTATTGACACTTTAATACACATGCTCCCTATCCCCTATGCTAGCCCCACCCCCCTTGCCGCCCACATTGGCTATCTAAACCCTGCTTTTCTCCTGGGCTATCCATCCCAGTGAGACTGCTAATATCCTCCCCCCCCCAAACCTAGTTTAAAATCTCCTCCAACCCTCTAGCCATCTTATGTAGGCACCCCTGCTTTGTAAATAAACCCTTAATAGAAATCCAACTATACGTAACATATTTAACTAGCCACATTTTTGTGAGTTTTTGCAGTAATTTTTTGATGGCCGCACCATTTCCAATATTTCCAGAATAGTACAGCGTATAGCCTATTCAAAACAGGTTAAGTTATGTGCTAAACGGTAACATCTATTGATAGAGGCCTACGGGGGTGGATGTGTAAAAAAAAAATCTACACTTACCTGGCCGGGATCCCACAAGTCTTGCCAAGGAGAATAAAGCATTGTGGATCACGTCAGGTAGAAGTATGTCAGAACTTAAACAGATACTCAGTTACCTTATTGCTTAACCAATATATTAAGCGAGGGTGGCAAGGTGCCTTATAAGAAAAAAGTAAAGGTTCGGGTACATGAACCTCCATCCTATATCATGAAATGTTGAGTGGCATCTAGTTAGATAAATAAATGAACAATTAGTTACACAGTGACCAGATTATTTGTATAAATCCAGCGAGGTCTTGGCTGAGGATAGTATCTTTCAGGCCATCTTTAATTAGACAAGTTCTGACAAAGGGATTGTCCGGCAGTCGCTAACTCTCTAGGGGCATTTTATAAAGCCGTGGAATTGCTTTTAGCGATACCGCGGGTTAGTTAATTTACGATGCGGTCATAAATGTGCAATCGTACATTTACAACCAAAGTTTGTTAATTAACGAACGTTCGAACGTAGAATACTGTGCAGTAATAAACTACCGCAAGGCATTCTAGGGGATCGTAATCTACGATTTCGTTATCGTAAATTTACGATCGTTAAACCAATCGTTAATCTCCGATCGGTTTAACATTCGTAAATTTACGATACCGATCCTTAAAGTCACGGTATCGCTAAAAAGGAATACCGCGGGCTTTATAAATATGGCCCTAGGAATCTTATCAGTAAATCAATAAGAATTGTGTAACAGATCAAATACTCGGACATCCTTTATCACTGTGCATTGGGACGTATTTAAATAACATTTCGGCAAGCCTATCAACATTTTATATTTTATTTTTAAAGGTTCTGGGAATTTAGAACAGGTACCTGTAGATTGTTTACCATATAACAGTAGGGGGCGACCCAAAAACTCTCTGTATCCTTTTATTATTAAATACCCTGCTCCATGTGTAAAGGGTTTGCAAAAGGCTTTAAAGCTAAATGACTTATTCTCCATTAATCTGGGATGTGAGCAGATTAAATGCGATCGTGGTAACGTTGGTATTATCCTTAGGTTAGATTTTACGTGTGATTTGGACTGAATGATTCTCCAGGGAATATAAAACACTACATTCAGCAAGGCAAGATCTAGGTAAAAGCCTTACATAGGGAAAAGGATCTTCTGTTATGCTAAAAAATACTCATTGTATTTAGTCTTCCTCCATCTGTGCCCTGGGTTCTTGGTGCTTTCTTAATTAAATGTAAAGATTATTGTGTTCCTTTGGTAAATGCAGCATGTATTTAAATTGTATTATTATAAGAAAAAAAGCACACGTGCTATAATGTAAAAGTTCAGTATGTTTCCTTCAGGGGTTGAACCAGGGGTGTACCTAGGGATTTTGACACCTGAAACAACTTTTAAATGCCGCATAATGGCAGGCGGGTGATGGGTTGGGGTGGGGTGGCACATGAGCGTGCATGGCTTCATCAGGGAACATAGGCGTGGCTTGTGGAGGTGGGTATGGTGGGCTGACTAACACTTACTTGGTGAACTGGAGGGTGCTGAAATGCGGTATTGCAGGAAGGAGGATTTTCTTTATACTGCTGCCTTTCAGTGTTCCGCAGGGCGCCGCCCGAGCAAATGTTTCACTTTGCTTCATGGTAGGGGCATCATTGGGTTGAACATCAAACACAATGACCTTATATCTATGAACAGTTAGTGCGCCATCTGCTCTGCCATCATCAAGATGTACAAAAGCTCCAAACACACGTTTAGATTTTGGTCAGTCGAACGGGCCGCCGCGAACAACCAATTTAGCTTACATGCACGATCATTATCATACATTATTAAACAATCTGCCCTGCCGATCATTCACCAATGTTAGGGAAAGAAAGGCATTGTTCAACCTTGCCTTCGAAGAACCTGACACAATTCCTCACCTTGCGCTGATGATCTTCTGTAGATTTTAGCTTGAAAACGACGGTTTCTGGTAGATGGAGTCAATGGCAATTTGCCCAATCAAATTGTTTCTTTCAATATTGCCAGTCTATAGAAACACGGAAAGGATTGATCAGAATACCTGATGATGTGTTGGTACTAGGCACACTCACATTGGAGAGCAGCTTATGGTTAATGACCACAATATCCGCATTGAAAACTCTACAGATCTTTGGGAGTAAAAGGATTCGATTAGACAAACGGAAGCGGAGGATAGTGATGTTATCTTACAAATGTAGATACCCAGGCAGCAGGTCCTTGAATAGATTAAGGAGGCTCAGATTGTGTGTAGTGGGTCACCACTCTCCCAACAACTTGTATAATCAATAGAAATGTATTGAACAAAGAGCCAATGAGTGGTGCTCGCAATATTATTTATTTCTCAGGTGCAATTACAGAGATATCACCCCAACACCCTTATATACAAAAGTGTCATCAGTCCCTCTATCTCCTCCTCTCGGGGGTATGGACACTTACTCCAAACACTTGCAACCTCAAGCTGAAACATTGTGTTTATGATTAAAAAGTATTCACCAACCGTTATTGTGTGTTCTTATTACAAGGATCAAACCTCCTAATGGAGCGTTGTGTTCATCAATATGCACTAAACCTTTGCCAACATATATTATGCCACATGGACATTTGAGGCATTTATCACAGACTCTGTCAGAAATGTAAAATGATCTTTGACCGGTATGTTGGTGCCTTATAGGGATGTGTCGCAACTCCCCTTTAATTACCGAGTTACAGCATGAACAGTTTAGAGATGGGTCAAGTGCCTAGAAACTTGTGTGGTGCTAGTAGTTTACCTAGTCAGTATGGTACCAAACAATCCCCTATACTTTTACCTCTCTTGTATGAGAACAACAGGGGGGTCTATGAACAATTTCCCATACTAAAGCTGGTGTACACACTTGAAAGATTTTAGAACGGTGACAGACAGGATCTTGCAGATCTCTGTCTATCTTTTTCAAAGATTGCATTCACACAGTCCCAAGCGAGACCCTATAGTGGTCTACCACAGCCAAGGGAAATTTTCATCTTTTCCGAACAGCGTCCAGCCGACCCGAACGTTAGGAAAGCTAGGTACACACAGTACTGATAAATCTTTGATACCATCGGATCCGACAGTATCGGGGCTTTATCGGTACTGTGTGTACCTAGCTTAGGGTCTTTTTACAGAATAGACCAGTTTATAAGTATGCTTTCTTTTATTTTATGGCTATTGGGGTTGAATGTACTAACGAAGGGGATTCTCCCAATAGTTGCTCTCTATTAGTCTGTTTTTGTAAGCGTATCTTTCTGATAACCCCTTTCCACAAACTTTTTAATTAACTTAAAGGGCATGTCCACCCCAAAATTTAACTTTTGATATGTGGTAGGGCATGCTCCCCCAGCCCCAACCGCATTAATATAATTGTTAGAAAGTCCCCCGATTCTTACTTACCTGCCCTCTCTCCTCCGCTGCAGTGTTCAGGTCCCTCTGCTTGCATGGAATTGAAAGCAGGGGGCGGGACCGGCAGCCGCGTCCGTGATTGGTTGAGAGGCAGGGATGGCTACACTGAGCATGCCTCAACTTGATGAGGTTGTTGAGGAAGTCTCAGGCACAGCATGAGTCACACCACTGCTCCTACAGCAGTTTCCTGGACTTGGAGTGGCACAGCAGGGGACTACTATTGAGCAGGAATGTAGGTAAGGATTGTTTAATTTCTAAACTACTTGTGTGGCCAGTAAGGGGTAAATTTTAGTTTTGGGGGTGGACATGCCCTTTAACTTGCTTGCCTCACATATATTTTTTGCTCTTACAGAAAAAGCTCTACTGTCAGATTTAATAGTGATTTAGGGCATAAAGACCAGGTTTATATATACCAAGGAATAAAATACGAGAATGGCCCACTTCTATATTATATTATATTGGAGACAGGAATGATCGCTCTTCTGGACAAAATGGCTTCAGATTCATCTTTTTGCACCAGTTGTAGTATAAACTAGAAAGGTAAACAATGGGAATTTGAAGCATGTATGTCCCATTTCAATATTGTTAGAAATGTAGTTTGCACTGAAATAAAGTTCTGAAAAGAAGTGCTATGATGTTGCCCCACACCTATTTCACCAACGTCAATCTATAACCGTTTGTTCTGGCCTGGTAGATGTTCTTTCGAAAAACAACTATGGTTTAAAGGACAACTATACTGCAAAAATTTACTTTTATAAAATGAGAAGTACCAGGGGCTGGTAGGTAGAATTGATTATTCTCTACTCCCCAAATGTGTTTGAGGTATTCGACAGGTAGCTCTCAGCACTCTACAGTTTTCTCCAGTTAGTGCCCTGTGGCCCATGTGTTTTAAAGATTGCGCCGAAGCACTCACGGAGACCTAGCAGAAGAAGTTCTTCTTTCTGTTGGGCTGTTCATTCCCAGAACAATAATGGGAGGATGAAAGTACCAATCTATACCCCCTCCCTGCCCCAGGTTCTTTACATATTTAACAGTTTTTGTAAAAACTTTAAATGCACTAGAGTTTTTCCTTTGACATCTAACTATGTGTATGGCTGCATTAGCTCACACATGGATTATAAATAAGCATTAATAAAATGATTTGAAATATAGCAAAATTCCCTTTATCCACTTTCACTGCAACGCTATTTTCTTTGTAATAACATTTAAATTGATGGTTTATTATATCATTAAAAGTTAAATTACTCCTATGACCCGCCGAACGTTTTCCCCCCTGCTTCTCCGCTCTTAACAGCCATTCCCCAACCTGTTCAAAGCTCTTTTAGCAGTCACCAATCTTGTATCTTTCACCCTCCTCTGGTCTAGTTAGTTCTGGTACATGCAGTCTCTGGGTATGGTTTAATAAGTTTATTATCTGGTCTAGTTAGTTCTGGTACATGCTGTCTCTGGGTATGGTTTAATCAGTTTTATACCTAATGTAGTTGGTTCTGGTACATGCTGTCTCTGGGTATGGTTTAATAAGTTTATTATCTGGTCTAGTTAGTTCTGGTACATGCTGTCTCTGGGTACGGTTTAATCAGTTTATTATCTGGTCTAGTTAGTTCTGGTACATGCAATCCAAACATGAGCGCCAACACGTTAGCGAAGGGAAGTATTATAAGTAATGGGGTGGGGAGTACGGTCTCACATCACTCTAAATTATATTATTAAAAATTTTTCGGTACAGATACCATTTAAGGAGTGTACATCCCTAGAAAAAAATGGTATGTTAGAAGGACCCCCTAACCTAGAGTCCGTTTTGGTTATAGGGTTTAAATTGCTCCCAGCTAAAGAAATCTTACTTACAAGTTTGTGACCACCGCCGCTTCCTGTTCTCCGCTGCGTGATCTCTTCTTTGTCTGTTCCCAAGCAGCTGCAGGGAGGCTGTCGGGAAGGCAGTCAGCCATTGGCAATGATGCCATGTTATGGCCGTAAACTGCCTTACCCCGGAAGGGAGTGCAAAGTGCAGAGTGCGACGTTGGGTCGCAGAGCTTGTAAGTATGAGATCTCTGTGGAAGCAGATTTAAAACATATAACCAGAAAGGGCTCTAGTTTAGGGGGGGTCTGCTTAACATACTGTTTTTTTCCAGAGGGGTGGAATATTTTTAAGTAATAGTACTAAAATGCTTTACTACAGAAATCCTCATTAACCCTCCCCTCTCTAGTTAATAAGCTCACCATGCTTAGTAAAGTACATTTTGACGCCATGGACGTTTGTCTTTTGGAACTTGAACAGATCAGTAATTTGTAATGAGTTTCAGCAGCATAATGTTATAAAGCCAAATAACGCTGGGATATCCAGGGTCAAAAAGATTATAAAATGCATCTTTAATTGTGTCTAAAAGAGGTGGGGTTTGGTGTATTAAATAGGCCTATTTTAAAAGATAATTAAATATATGGGGAACAAGTGTTAAGGGGGGAACAATATTGTCCCAATAGACAGAGCAACATTCACAAAATACAACAAGCTGTGATTATGAAATTAACCTTTGGGTACTTAGGGGTCAGCTTCAAATTACATTCGAAAAATACATCTTTGCAGTTTATTTCTTGGCTAGCATAGCAATAGAGTTTGAAATAAGTGGGAATTGAACCTGTAACTTCATGCACTCTGCTTTATGCTAGGAACATAGGAGGGGGGAAAGGCAAGTCTGGGGGTTGAAACCCATGACCTCATGAGTAACCCCACTCCTCAACATAGGCCACACCCCAAAACTTATTGGGGCTGACAGACAATATATGCTGAAATTTGTAAATTGTTAAAGCATATTTATAATCTCTACTGTGATAATCTCGCAGTAGAGTTTTTTTAAGTTATTGACTGGTCAGCCAGTGGAGATTTTTTGAAAGGTCACAGACTGGTCAGCAGTAGAGATCTGACAACTCTTTCAAGGGCGGAGATGAAATTAAGCTAAAGAACTGACAGTGCATAATCTATCTGTGAAATACTTTTAATCATAGAAAATAATGCAATTTTAGCTTTTCAACCCAATTCTGCTGATTCCAATGATTAGATATACATCTATATATTAATTAGTAACTATGGAACCCCATTTCAGGTTATATATTTTACTTAGTTCTCCTTTAAAATGAGACATCTTGTGTGTTTCAGCAGCAAATAAAGCCGTCAACAGGAGTGTATACCCAGATGGATAGTTTCCTGATATTAAGTTATGAGTGTGGGACAAGATTATACTCTGTATGATGAACATGCTAGTTTGCATAACATTATTCAGCCACATATTCTGCTTTATTCAATCATGTCATGTGGTTATCTGCTGATTCTCTAAAGAAATCACTAGCGAATGAATGAGTTTTTAAATGGCCAGTTAAATGTCTAGGCTTTTCCCTTAGAGATTCCTCCACAGTAGGATTAAAATTGGCTCTAAAAGATCTTTGCAGTTGAATAGCTGTTTGCAGAGCAGGGAAAAAATTACCTTAGATCAATTTAATTTTAAATGAATAATTAAAACATCATTTAAATGTTATACAAGAATAAGCGTTTGCAGTGAAAGTGGATAAAGGAATTTTGATATTCAAATCATTTTATTAATGCTTATTTATAATCCATGTGTGAGCTATGCCGGCCATACACTAGTTAGATGTCAAAGGAGAACTCTAGTGCATTTAAAGTTTTTCCAAAAAACTGTAAAATGTAAAGAACCTGGGGCAGGGAGGAGGTATAGAGGTACTTTCATCCTCCCATTATGTTTCTGGGAGAAATGCCAACAGAAAGAAAACTTTCTGCTAGGCTTTGAGTGCTTCGGCGTATCTTTAAAACAGAATGGCCCAGGGCACTAACCTGGCAGATGAAAAACTGTATGTCGTGTAGCTCCTCAACAAACACATTTGGGAGGTAGGAATAATCAATTTACCTACCAGCCCTGGTACTTCTCATTTTTAAAAAGTAAATTTTTGCAGTATAGTTGTCCTTTAAACCAATAGTTGTTCTGAAGAACATCTTCTACAGGCCAGAACAAACGGTTAGATTGACGTTGGTGAAATATGGTGGGGGGCAACATCAGAGCACTTCTTTCAGAACTTTATTTCAGTGCAAAACTACATTTGCTAACATATTGAAATGGGACATACATGCTTCAAATTCCATTGTTTACCTTTCTAGTTTATCTACAAGCTGGTGCAAAAGATGAATCTGAAGCCATTTTGTCCAGAGAGCAGATCATTCTGTCTCCAATATAATATAATATGAAGTGGGCCACTCTCTATATTTTTTCCTTGGTATATATAACCTGGTCTTTATGCCCTAAATCACTATTAAATCTGACAGTAGAGCTTTTTCTGTAAGAGCAGAAAAAATATTGAGGCAAGCAAGTTAAAGGGCATGTCCACCCCCAAAACTAAAATTAACCCCTTATGGCCACAAGTAGTGTTAAAACAATCCTTACCTTACATTCCGTCAAAATAGTTCCTGCTGTGCCCCTCCAAAGTCCAGGAAACTGCTGTGTAGGAGCAGTGGTGACTCATGCTGTGCCTGAGACTTCCTCAACCTCATCAGGTTGAGGCATGCTCAGTGTAGCCTCCCTGCCTCTCAGCCAACACGGACGCGGCTGCCGGTCCCGCCCCCTGCTTTCAATTCCATGCAAGCAGAGGGCTGAACACTGCAGCGGAGGAGGAGGGCAGGTAAGTAAGAATGCGGGGGACTTTTAACATTATATTAATGCGGTTGGGGCTGGGGGAGCTGCCCTACCACATATCAAAAGTTAAATTTGGGTGGGACATGCCCTTAAGTAATTAAAAAGTTTGTGGAAAGGGGTATCAGAAAGATACGCTTACAAAAACAGACTAATAGAGAGCAACTATTGGGAGAATCCCCTCGTTAGTCATTCAACCCCAATCAGTAAAATAAAAGAAAGCATACTTATAAACTGGTCTATTCTGTAAAAAGAACCATAAGCTAGGTACACACAGTACCGATAAAGCCCCGATACTGTCGGATCCGCTGGTATCAAAGATTTATCAGTACTGTGTGTACCTGCTTTCCTAACGTTCGGGTCGGCTGGACGCGTTGTGAAAAGAGGAAAATTTCCCTTGGCTGTGGTAGTACCACTATAGGGTCTCGCTTGGGACTGTGTGAATGCAGATCTTTGAAAAAGATAGACAGGATCTGCAAGATCCTGTCTGTCACCGTTCTAAAATCTTTCAAGTGTGTAACCAGCTTTAGTATGGGAAATTGTTCATAGACCCCCCTTGTTTTCTCATACAGAGAGGTAAAAGTATAGGGGATGTTTGGTACCTACTGACTAGGTTAAACTACTAGCACCACAACAAGTTTCTAGGCACTTGACCCATCTCTAAAACTGTCATGCTGTAACTTGGTAATTAAAGGGGAGGTTGCGACACATCTCTATAAGGCACCAACATACCGGTCAAAGTCCTATTTTACATTTCTGACAGAGTCTGTGATAAATGCCCTCAAATGTCCATGTGGCATAATATATGTTGGACAAGTTTAGTGCATATTGATGAACACAACGCTCCATTAGGAGGTTTGATCCTTGTAATAAGAACACACAAAAACGGTTGGTGAATACTTTTTAATCATAAACACAATGTTTTAAGCTTGAGGTTGCAAGAGTGTTGGAGTAAGTGTCCATACCCCCGAGAGGAGAGGAGATAGAGGGAGCTGATGACACTTTGTATATAAGGGTGTTGGGGGGTGATATCTCTGTAATTGCACCTGAGAAAATAAATAATATTGCGAGCACCACTCATTGGCTCTTGTGTCAATACATTTCCTATTGATTATACAAGTTGTTGGGGAGTGGTGACCCACTACACACAATCTGAGCTCCTTAATCTATTCAAGGACCTGCTGCCTGGGTATACATTGTAAGATAACATCACTCCGCTTTCCGTTGTCTAATCGAATCCCTTTTACTCCCAAAGATCGTAGAGTTTTCAATGCGGATATGTGGTCATTATAACCATAAGCGCTCCCAATGTGAGTGTGCCTAGTACATAACACATCATCAGGTATTATGAAATCCTTTCCGTGTTTCGATAGACTGGCAATATTGAAAGAAACAATTTGATTGGGCAAATTGCCATTGACTCCATCTACCAGAAACCGTCGTTTTCAAGCTAAAATCTCAGAAGATATCAGCGCAAGGTGAGGAATTGTGTCAGGTTCTTCGTAAGGCAAGGTTGAACAATGCCTTTCTTTCCCTAACATTGGTGAATGAATCGGCAGGGCAGATTGTTTAATAATGTATGATAATGATCGTGCATGTAAGCTAAATTGGTTGTTCGCCGGCCCGTTCGACTGAAAATCTAAAGTGTGTTTGGGCTTTTGTACATCTTGATGAGGTGAAGCAGATGGCAGCACTAAACTGTTCATAGATAAGGTCATTGTGTTTGATGTTCAACCCAATGATGCCCCTACCATGAAGCAAAGTGAAACATTTGCTCAGGGGCGCCCCTGCGGAACACTGAAAGGCAGCAGTATAAAAGAAAATCCTCCTTCCGCAATACCGCATTTCAGCACCCTCCAGTTCACCAGTAAGTGTTAGTAGCCCACCATACCCACCTCCACAAGCCACGCCTATGTTCCCTGATGAAGCCATGCACGCTCATGTGCCACCCCACCCCAACCCATCCCCGCCTGCCATTATGCGGCATTTAAAAGTTGTTTCAGGTGTCAAAATCCCTAGGTACACCCCTGGTTCAACCCCTGAAGGAAACAATACTGAACTTTTACATTATATGACAGTTGTGCTTTTTTCTTATAATATACATTTTAATACATGTGCATTTACCAAAGGAACACAATAATCTTATACATTAATTAAGAAAAGCACCAAGAACCCAGGGCACAGATGGAGGAAGACTAAATACAATGAGTATTTTTAGCAAACAGAAGAATCTTTTCCCTATGTAAGGCTTTTACCTAGATCTTGCTGTGAATGTAGTGTTTTAATTCCCTGGAGATCAATTCAGTCCAAATCACACGAAAAATCTAACCTAAGGATAAATACCAACGTTACCGACATCGCATTATAACTGCTGCACATCCCAGATTAATGGAGAATAAGTCATTTAGCTTTAAAGCCTTTTGCAAACCCTTTTACACATGGAGCAGGGTATTTAATAATAAAAGGATACAGGAGTTTTGGTCGCCCATCTTTTATATGGTTAAACAATCTACAGGTACCTGTTCTAAATTCCAGAACCTTTAAATAAAATATAAAATGTTGAAGGCTTGCCGAATGTATTTAAATAGTCCCAATGCACAGTGATAAAGGATGTCCGAGTATTTGATCTGTTAGCACAATTCTTATTGATTACTGATAGATAAGATCCTAGGGCCATATTTATAAAGCGGGTATTCCTTTTTAGCGATACCGTGACTTTAAGGATCGGTATCGTAATTACGAATGTTAAACCGATCGGAGATTAACGATTGGTTTAACGATCGTAAATTTACGATAACGAAATGTAGATTACGATCCCCCTAGAATGCATTGCGGTAGTTTATACGCACAGTATTCTACGTCTCGAACGTTCGTTAATTAACAAACGTTTGGTTGTAAATGTACGATTGCACATTTATGACCGCAATCGTAAATAACTAACCCGCGGTATCGCTAAGAGCATTCACGGCTTATAATATGGCCCCTAGAGAGTTGGACTGCCGGACAATCCCTGTGTCAAACTGTCTAATAAAAGATGGCCTGAAAAGATACTATCCTCAGCCAAGACCTCGCTGGATTTATACAAATAATCTGGTCACTGTGTAACTAATTGTTCTATTTATTTATCAACTAGATGCACTCAACTTTCATGATATAGATGGAGGTTCATGTACCCCGAACCTTTACTTTTTCTATATAAGGCACCTCTGCCACCCTCGCTTAATATATTGGTTAGCAAAAGGTAACTGAGTTCATCATGTTTTAAGTTGGACATACTTCTACTGAACCGTGATCCCACAATGCTTTATTCTCCTTGGCAAGACTTGTGGGCCCGGCCAGTAATGATAGTTTTTTTTTACTACATCCACCCCGTAGGCCTCTATCAATAGGTTTACCGTGTAGCACATAACTTAACCTGTTTTGAATGGCTATACGCTGTACTATTTCTGGAAATAATATTTGGAAATGGTGCGGCCATCAAAAATTACTGCAAAATCACAAAAATGTGGCTAGTTAAATATGTTACGTATAGTTGGATTTAATTAAGGTTTATTTACAAAGCAGGGGTGCACATAAGATGGCTAGAGGGTTGGGAGATTTTAAACTAGGTTTGGGGGGGGAGGATATTAGCCGTCTCACTGGGATGGATAGCCAGGAGAAAAGCAGGGGTTGTAGATAGGCCAATGTGGGCGGCAAGGGGGTGGGGCTAGCATAGGGGATAGGGAGCATGGTATTAAAGTGTCATAAATTACAGGATATAATCTAAAATGTATGTTGCAAAATGCGAGAAGCCTGGCTGGACAAAATGGTGAATGGAATTATGGCATTGAATGAAAAAGTATGATGTAATAGGTATAGCAGAAACGTGATTGAACAGTTTCATGACTGGGCTGTAATATAGAAGGATATGCGTTGTTTAGGCCAGACAGAGAAAAAGGAAAGGGGGAGGAGTATGTGTTTATGTTAAAAAATAATTGAAGCAAATTTAAAAGAGAGATTAACTGCGATTAGGCAACAGGAAAGGGAGAATGTCATTGTTGGTGTCTGCTATAAGCACCAAATGCTAGCAGGAGGAGGTGAGTCAAATTCATATGCATTTGGCAGAGGGCTGCAAGTTTGGGAGTGTACTCATATGGGGACTTATTACCCTGACATTGATTGTGTGGTGGAACTGCCATCACAGAAAAGGAGATGAGTTCCTGAATTTGCTGCAGGATAATTTTCTCTCACAGGTGGTTGAGGTTCCTACTAGAAAAGGAGCTCTGTTGGTGTCTGGTAATATCTAACATTGGGGAGTGCATTATAGATATAAAGGTAACTGGAGCTTGGGATAGTGACCATGAAATAGTGGTGTTTGGACTTTGTTATTGTAAGGGAAAAGTGCGCTGGTTAACAAAGACTTTTAATTTCGGGAAGGCAATTTTCCAGGTTAAAAGCAGCTCTTCAGAATGTCAACTGGGATAATGTAATTATCAGGAAAGGTACTGAACAGAAGTGGACTGTGTTCAAGGGGATTTTAAGCCAGTTCACATCTAAATTTATAACCCTTGGGAAATAAATGTAAAAAAAAAAATCTGCGCCCAGGTGTGGCTAAATTCTGAAGTAAAGGCAAATGGAAAAGAAAAAAAGGCATTTAAAGCCTTTAAGGCGCAGGGAACGGAGAACGGGCCTTTAGGAGTATAAAAACTGTAACAAGGAGTGTAAGAAGCAATCAAACTAGCTTAAATTAATAATGAAGTTAGGATAGCTGAACAAAGCATCAACAAAGCCTAAAACATTTTTAAGTATATTAATAGTAAGAAGATGAGGACTGAGATTGGCACATTAATTAATGGGGATAAGTTAGTTACAGAGGATGGCGATAAAGCAATGTTTGAATAATTTTTTTCCCTCTATATACACTATAGAAGATCCAAGTACAGATATCATAGAGTATAGTAGCAATAATGGTATACAAGATTCAAGTGCACTTTGGTTAACCGGGATATGGTACAGAAAGAACTAAATAAGATTAATATTAATAAATCTCCTGGAACCGGATAAAATACATCTTCGGGTACTTAGGAGCTAAGTTCAGTTTTATCTAGGCCATTGTTTTTATTTTTGCTGATTCCCTCATTCCGGTGGTGGTGTGCCTCTGGATTGGAAAAGGCTGATGTTATTCCAATATTCAAAAAGGGTATCGTTCACTTACAGGCCTATAAGTTTAACTTCAATGGTGGGAAATCCTGGAAAGTTTAATAAGGGAACATGTCTAGAGTATGTTTCAAGGACTGACCATTATAAGTAGTAACCAGCAGGGATTTAGAAGGAAAGATCTTGTCAAATAACTGCTTGGCTTTTATGAGGAAGTAAGTAGAAATTAAGAATCTGGCATAGCAGTAGATGTAGTTTACTGGATTTTGCAAAGGCTTTTGATACAGTCCCCATAGGCGACTAATGTGTAGCGAAGGTCTGTTGTCTGGGGAGTCACATTGTACATGGATAGAAATTGGTTAAT
Source organism: Hymenochirus boettgeri (assembly GCA_019447015.1). Lineage (NCBI taxonomy): Eukaryota > Metazoa > Chordata > Amphibia > Anura > Pipidae > Hymenochirus > Hymenochirus boettgeri. Next base: position 250,664,224 of record CM033472.1, on the reverse strand, counting down.
GAATAGGATAGAGAGTAGTTGTAAATGGGGCTTCATCATTATGGACTAAGTGCTAAGTGGGGTGCCACAGGTTCTGGTTGGGGCCGCTTCTATTTAATCTATTTATTAATGATTTGGCAGTGGTTATGTCAGCAAGGTTTCTGTGTTTGTGACGACATAAACTTGTCACCATTTAAAAACTTCAGAGGATGTTGCAATCGTTGCAAGGGTTTCTAGATAGATTGTCACATTGGGCTGCTAAGTGGAGTGAGATTCAATGTTGATAAATGTAAGGTGATGCATTTTGGACTTAAAACTCCTTGTGCTGCTTATACTTAAATGGCCTGTGTTAATGAATCCCTGTTGGAAAGGGATATTGGGGTTTTGGTGAGTACAAACTTAAAGGTAGCAAGCAGTGCCAGGCGGGCACAGCCAGAGCCAGCATGGTATTGTCTTGTTATAAAAGAGAGGTATGGATTCAAGGGAGAAAATGTAATTCTCCCTCTTTACAAGCATTGGTAGGCTTCATTGGAATATGCAGTGCAATTTTGGGATCTGTGCACAGAAGGACATCTTTGAAATGGAAGAGGTTCAGAGAAGGGCAACTAAATTAATAAGGGATTGGGGAGTAGATATGAAGAGAGACTGGAAAGTTACAATTATGTACGCCTGGAGAAAAGGCACTGTGTGGGGATATGATTACGTGTATAAATACATAACGGGCCATTACAATAAACTATCTGGGCATTGTTCACCAATAGAAAGATGTCAGAGGACACGAGGACAACCCTTAGAACTTGAATAAAAAAGGTTTAGGCTTCAAGTTGGGAAAGGGTTTTTCACTGTGAGAACGGTAAAAGCTATGGAACTGTCTTCACATGGACGTTGTTATGGCGGTTCATTGGTCAGTTTTAATAAAAAGCTGGATGAGTTTTCTCAAACAAGGAATGTTGCAAGTTACTGGTATTGATACATAAAGTAAAGTTGATCCAGGGAAATTTCCGATTGCCACTTGGAGAAAGGAAGGATTTTTTCCCCTCATATAAATTTTGGTGGGGTTTTTTTGCCTTAGCTGGATCAACAGTAGGCAGGAATGAGGATATTGCTAGATGGGTTGGACTGGATGGACATATGTCTTTATTCAACCTCAAGACTATACTATACTATAACCCAGGATTGGGTCTGCAATAGCACATCCCAACCAGTAAACAGGAGGATTTTAGGCTCATACCTGGACAACCCCCACCCACTGTCAGTTCCACATCATATCGCCCACTGTCATGCCCATCCTGCATAAAAATACAGTTATTATACAGCTATCCTTTAATACTAATTTAGAAAAATGTTAAAGGGGAAGTTCGTGCAAATACATGTAGTTTTCAGAAAAAAGATCAGTATTCTCTTCATCCTAATGACCTTAACCTGTCCATTAGCATTGTGTCTGTGTATAAATAAATGCAACACGAAATACGACTTCCGTGTTTGCAGGACCACTAATAGAGGCCGTATGGTCTGCCCTTAACCCAGCGCCTGGGTTGATTCAGTTGCTCATAGAGATCTGAGCATCTTTGACCCATCCAACAGCCAATCAGTAGAATTACTGTTAGGAACATTTCAAGGATGTGGGCATTCTGGGAAGAAGAAGGACCGTTACAGAACCTGAAATGTCAGCTCACTATGTCAACTGATTTGTTCAAAATGGAGAATAAACTAAGAAAGGCATTACACAAACTAACAATTTAACAAATATGATCATTTCCAACTGAACTGTCCCTCAAGCAGTTTTAGTAACACCCAAACCCAAACAAAACCAAGGGTACATTTTTGATTATTTAAGCAAGAAACCCTCAGGAAACACTGCCACAAAGTTTATTTCTATATAAAAATTTACAGTGTAGTTTCCTTGTTGCTTCTGACCATATCATGTGGTAAGGAATTCTGGTCTGTAGTTAAAACAATATTTAAAATCCATCTTCTCCTTCAAGATCAAACATACCCTATATGCTATACCCTAAACTATATGTGCTTTGAGTTTTTTTAGGAGAAAGCGCTTTACAAAATGTTATTGTATTATAAACCCAGAGACAGCTGTACCAGAACTAATAGACCCATATAATAAACTAATTAAACCATATCCAGAGACAGCATGTACGCAGAACAAAATAGACCAGATAATAACTAATTAAACCATATCCAGAAGACAGCATGTACCAGAACTAACTAGACCAGGTAATAAACAGATTTAAACCGACCCAGATACGGCATGTACCAGAAACTAACTAGACCAGGTAATAAACTGATATTAAACCGTATCCAGAGACAGCATGTACCAGAACTAACTAGACAGGTAATAAACTGATTGTAAACCATTCCCAGAGACAGCATGTACCAGACCAACATAACTAGACCAGGTAATACACTGATTAAAACCGTACCAAGAGATCATGTACCAGAACTAAACTAGACCAGGTAATAAACTGATTAAACCATATCCAGAGACAGTAGTACAGCAAACTACAGTAACTAGACCAGGTAATTAACTGATTAAAATGTACCCAAGAACTGCATACCAGATAACTCGAGACCATGTAATAAACTGATTAAACCGTTCCCAGAGACAGATGTACCAGAACACTTAACTAGACTAGATATAAAACTGATTAAACCTTTCCACGAGACAGATGTACTAGGCTTTATAGACCAGGTAATAAACTGATTAAACCGTATCCAGAGACAGCATGTACAGAAACACAATAACTAGACAAGGGATAAAACCGATTAAACTGTACCCAGAGACAGCATGTACCGAACTAACTAGACAAGGTATAATAACTGGATTAAACCATATTCAAGACAGTATGTACCAAACTACATAACTAGACCAGGTTTTAAAACTGCTTTAAAACTTTCCCAGAGACAGCATGTACTAGACTTTACTAGACCAGTAATAAACTGATTAAACTGTACCCAGAGACAGCATGACAAGAACTAACTAGACCAGCTAATAAAAACTGATTAAACCATACCTAGAGAGAGATGTACCCGAATAACTTGACCAGGTAATAAACTGATTAAATGTACCCAGAGTCAGACGTACCCGAACTAACTAGACCAGGTAATAAACTGATAAACCGTACCCAGAGAGAAAATGTACCTAAAACTAACTTGACCAGGTAATAAAATGATTAAACTGTACCCAGAGTCAGCAGGTACCCGAACTTAACTAGACCGAGGTAATAAACTGATAAACCATACCCAGAGACAGAATGTACCGAACTAACTAGACCAGTGTAACAACTTATTAAACCATACCCAGAGACACAGGGTACCAGAACTTACTAGACCAGGTCATAAACTGATTACAACATACCCGAGAGACAGCATGTACCAGAATAACTAGACCAGGTAATAAACTGATTAAACTGTACCCAGAGTCAGCACGTACCCGAACTACTGACAGGTAATAAACTGATTAAACCGTACCCAGAGAGAAAATGTACCTGAACTAACTGACCACGTAATAAACTGAATAAACCGTACCCAGAGACAGCAATGTAACCCGAACTAACTTGACCAGGATAATAAATGATTAACCGTACCCAGAGAGAGCATGTACCCAAACTAACTAGACCAGGTAATAACTGATTAAACTGTACCCAGAGACAGCACGTACCAGAACAATAGACCAGGTAATAAACTGATTAAAACCGTATACCAGAGAGAACATGTACCTGAACTAACTTGACCAGTAATAAACTGATAAACCGTACCCAGAGACAGCATGTACCCAACACTACTAGACCAGGTAGGTAATAAACTGATTTAAACTGTACCCAAGCAGCATGTACCAGAACTTACTGCCAGGTAATACAACTGATTTAACCATACCCAGAGACATCATGTACGAACTAACTAGACCAGATATAAACTGATTAAACCATACCCAGAGACAGCATGTTCCAGACCAACTAGACCTGGTAAATAACTGATAAAATGTACCAGGAGACAGCATGTACAAGAACTAACTAGACCAGCCCGCTAATAACTGATTAAACCGTACCTAGAGGGAGCATGTACTCTAACTAATCTAGACCAGGTACAACTGATTAAACCATACCCAGAGACAGCAGTACCAGAACTTATAAGACAAGGAATAAACTGATTAAATCATACCCAGAGACAGCATGTACCAGAACACTAGACCAAGAATAACTGATTAAATCATACCAGAGACAGCATGTACCAGAACCAACTAGATTAGGTTATAAACTGATTAAACCATACCCAGAGACGGCATGTACCAGAACTAACTAGACCAGATAATAAAACTGATTAAACCATTACGAGACTGCATGTACCAGAACTGAACTAGACCAGATAATAAACTGATTAAATCATACCCAGAGACAGCATGTACCGAACCAACTAGATTAGGTATAAAACTGATTAACCATACCCAGAGACAGCATGTACCAGAACTAACTAGACCTGGTAATAAACTGATTAAACTGGACCCAGACACAGCATGTACCGAACTCACTAGGCCAGGTAAAAACTAATTTAACTGACCCAGAGACAGCATGTACCAGAACTAACTAGACCAGGTAATAAACTGATTAAACCGTACCCAGAGAGAAAATGTACCTGAACTAACTTGACCACGTAATAAACTGAATAAACCGTACCCAGAGACAGCATGTACCCGAACTAACTTGACCAGGTAATAAACTGATTAACAGTACCAGAGAGAGAGCATGTACCCAAACTAACCTAACCAGGTAATAAACTGATTAAACTGTACCCAGAGACAGCACGTACCCGAATTAATAGACAGGTAATAAACTGATAAAAACCGTATCCAGAGAGAACATGTACCTGACTAAATTGACCTAGGTAATAAACTGATTAAACCGTACCCAGAGACAGCCTGTACCAAAACCACAACTAGACCAGGTAATAAAACTAAATGTACCCAGAGACAGCATGTACCAGACTTACTAGACCAGGTAATAACTATTAAACCATACCCAGAGACACCATGTACCCAAACTAACTAGACCAGGTAATAAACTGATTAAACCATACCCAGAGACAGCATGTACCTGAACTAACTGGACCAGGTAATAAACTGATTAAACCGTACCCAGAGACAGCATGTACCCAAACAACTAGACCAGGTAATAAACTGATTAAACTGTACCCAGAGACAGCATGTACCAGAACTTACTAGACCAGGTAATAAAACTGATATAACCATACCCAGAGACATCATGTACCAGAACTAACTAGACCAGATAATAAACTAATTAAACCATACCCAGAGACAGCATGTTCCAGAACCAACTAGACTGGTAATAAACTGATTAAACTGTACCCAGAGAACAGCATGTACAAGACTAACTAGACCAGCTTAATAAACGATTAAACCGTACTAGAGAGAGTGTACCTGAACTAACTAGACCAGGTAACAAACGATTAACCATACCCAGAGACAGCAGGTACCAGAACTTACTAGACCAGGTAATAAACTGATTAAATCATACCCAGAGACAGCATGTACCAGAAATAACTAGACAGATAATAAACTGATTAAATCATACCCAGAGACAGCATGTACCAGAACCAACTAGATTAGGTATAAAACTGATAAACCATACCCAGAGACAGCATGTACCAGACACTAACTAGACCAGATAATAAAATGATTTAAACCATCCAGAGACAGCCTGTACCAGAACTAACTAGACCAAGATATAAAACTGATTAAACCATACCCAGAGACAGCATGTACCAGAACAACTAGACCTGGTAATAAACTGATGTAAACTGGACCCAGACACCCTGTACCCGAACTCACTAGGCCAGGTATAACTAATTACTGACCCAGAGACAGCAGTACCAGAACTAACTAGACCAGGTAATAAAACTGATTAAAACCGTACCCAGAGAGAAAATGTACCTGAACTAAACTGACACGTAATAAACTGAATAAACCGTACCCAGAGACAGCATGTACCCGAACTAACTTGACCAGGTAATAAACTGATTAAACCGTACCCAGAGAGAGCATGTACCCAAACTAACTAGACCAGGTATAAAACTGATTAAACTGTACCCAGAGACAGCACGTACCCGAACTAACTAGACCAGGTAATAAACTGATTAAACGTATCCGTGAGAACATTACTGAACTAATTTGACCAGTGTAATAAACTGATTAAACCGTACCCAAAGACAGCATGTACCCAAACTAACTAGACCAGTCATAAACTGATTAAACTGTACCCAGAGACAGCATGTACCAGAACTTACTAGACCAGGTAATAAACTGATTAAACCATACCCAGAGACATCATGTACCCAAACTAACTAGACCAGGTAATAAACTGATTAAACTGTACCCAGAGACAGCAGGTACCAAAACTAACTAGCCAGATACTAACCTGATTAAACCATACCCAGAGACAGCATGTTCCAGAACCAACTAGACCTGGTAATAAACTGATTAAACTGTACCCGAGGACAGCAGTACAAGAACTAACTAGACCATCTAATAACTGATTATTAAACCGTACTAGACGAGGCATGCTACCGAACTAACTAGACCAGGTAACAAACTGATTAAATCATACCCAGAGACATCATGTACCAGAACTAACTAGACCAGATAATAAACTAATTAAACCATACCCAGAGACAGCATGTTCCAGAACCAACTAGACCTGGTAATAAACTGATTAAAACTGACGCCAGCGACAGCATGTACAAGAACTAACTAGACCAGCTAATAAACTGATTAACCGTACCTAGAGAGAGCATGTACCTGAACTAACTAGACCAGGTAACAAAAACTGATTAAACCATACCAGAGACAGCAGGTACCAGAACATTACTAGACCAGGTAATAAACTGATTAAAATCATACCCAGAGACAGATAGGTACCAGAAATAACTAGACCAGATATAAACTGATAAATCATACCCAGAGACAGCATGTACCAGAACCAACTAGATTAGGTAAACGGATTAAACCATACCCGAGACCGCAGTACCAGAAACTAACTAGACCAGATTAATAAACGATTAAACCACCCAGAAGGACTGCATGTACCAGAACTAAACTAGACCCGATAAAAATGATTTAATCATACCCAGCGAGACACGCATGTACCAGAAACAACTAGATTAGGTATAAACTGATTTACACATACCAGAGACAGCATGTACCAGAACTAACTAGAATGGTATAAAACTGATTAAACTGGACCCAGACACAGCATGTACCCGAACTCACTAGGCCAGGTAATAAACTAATTAACTGACCCAGAGACAGCATGTACCAGAACTAACTAGACCAGGTAATAAACTGATTAACACGTACCCAGAGAGAAAATGTACCTGAACTAAATGACCCAGTAATAAACTGAATATAAACCGTACCCAGAGACAGCAGTTACCCGAATAACTTGACCAGGTAATAAACTGATTAAACCGTACCCAGGAGAGAGCATGAACCCAAACTAAACTAGACCAGGTAATAACTGATTAACTGTACCCAGAGACAGACGTACCCGAACTAAACTCGACCAGTAATAAACTGATTAAACCGTATCCAGTGAGAACATGGTACCTGAACTAAATTGAACACAGGTAATAAAATGATTAACCGTACCCAAAGACAGCATGTACCCCAAACTAACGACCAGGTAATAAAAGATAAACTGTACCAGAGACAGCAGTTACCAGAACTTACTAGACGGTAAATAAATGATTAAACCCTACCCAGAGACATTCATGTACCCAAACTAACTAGACCAGTAATAAACTGATTAAACTGTACCCAGAGACAGCATGTACAGAACTAACTAGACAGATAAATAAACTGATAAACCTACCCAGAGACAGCATGTTCCAGAACCAACTAGACCTGGTAATAAACTGATTAAACTGTACCCAGAGACAGCATGTACAAGAACTAACTAGACCAGCTAATAAACTGATTAAACCGTACCCTAGAGAGAGGCATGTACCCGAACTAACTAGACCAGGTAACAAACTGATTAAATCATACCCAGAGACAGCATGTCCAGAAATAACTAGACCAGATAATAAACTGATTAAATCATACCCAGAGACAGCATGTACCAGAAACCAACTAGATTAGGTATAAAACTGATTAAACCATACCCAGAGACAGCATGTACCAGACTAAACTAGACCAGATAATAAACTATTAAACCATTTACCCAGAGACATGCATGTACCAGAACTAAACTAGACCAGATTAATAAACTGATTTAATCATACCAGAGACAGCATGTACCAGAACCAACTAGATAGTATAAAACTGAAAACCCTACCAGAGACAGCATGTACCAGAAACTAACTAGACCTGGTAATAAATGATTAAAAATGGACCCAGGACAGCAGTTACCCGACCAATAGGCCAGGTAATACAACTAATTAACTGACCAGAGACAGCATGTTACCAGAACACACTAGACAGGTAATAAAATGATTAAACCGTACCCAGAGAGAAAATGTAATGAACTAAACTTGACCACGTAATAAAACTGGAATAAACCGTACCCAGAGACAGCATGTACCCGAACTAACTGACAGGTAATAAACTGATTAAACCGTACCCAGAGAGAGCATGTACCCAAACTAACTAGACCAGGTAATAAACTGATTAAACTGTACCCAGAGACAGCACGTACCCGAATTAACTAGACCAGGTAATAAACTGATTAAACCGATCAAGTGGAACATGTACTGAACTAAATTGACCAGGTAATAAACTGATTAAACCGTACCCAAAGGACAGCATGTACCCAAACTAACTAGACCAGGTAATAAACTGATTAAACTGTACCCAGAGACAGCATGTACCAGAACTTACTAGACCAGGTAATAAACTGATTAAACCATACCCAGAGACATCAGTACCCAAACTAACTAGACCAGGTATAAAATGATTAAAACGTGTACCCAGAGAAGCATGTACCAGAACTAACTAGACCAGATAATAAACTGATTAAACCATACCCAGAGACAGCATGTTCCAGAACCAACTAGACCTGGTATAAACTGATTAAACTGTACCCAGAGACAGCATGTACAAGAACTAACTAGACCAGCTAATAAACTGATTAAACCGACCTAGAGAGAGCATGTACCCGAACCTAACTAGAACAGGTAAACAAACTGATTAATCATTACCAGAGACAGCATGTACCAGAAATAACTAGACAGATAATAAACTGGATTAAATCATACCCAGAGGGACAGCATGACTACCAGAACCAACTAGATTAGGATAAAACTGATTAAACCATACCCAGAGACAGCATGTACCAGAATCAACTAGACCAGATCAATAAACTGATTTAAACCATACCCAGAGACTGCATGTACCGAACTAACTAGACCAGATAATAAAATTTAAATACATCCCAGAGACAGCATGTCCAGAACCAACTAGATTAGGTAAAAACTGATTAACCATAACCCAGGACAGCATGTACCAGAACTAACAGACCTGGTAATAAACTGATTAAAATGGACCCACACAGCACACATGTACCCGAACTCACTAGACAGGTAATAAACTAATTAACTGACCCAGAGCAGCAGTACCAGAAACTAAACTAGACAGGTAATAAACTAAGATTTAAACCGTACCCAGAGAGAAAAGTGTACCTGAACTAACTTGACCACGTATAAAATGAATAAACCGTACCCAGAGACAGCAGTACCCGAACTAACTGACCAGGTAATAAACTGATTAAACCGTTACGAGAGAGCATGTAACCCAAACTAACTAGACAGTAATAAACTGATTTAAACTGTACCAGAGACAGCCACTGTAACCGAACTGAACTAGACCAGGTAATAAACTGATTAAACCGTAACTCAGTGGAAACATGTACCGAACTAAATTGACAAGTAATAAATGATTTAAAACGTACCCAAAGACAGCATGTACCCAACACTACTAGACCAGGTAATAAAACATGTTAAACTGTACCCAGAGACAGCATGTACCAGAACTTACTAGACCAAGGTAATAAATGATTAAACATACCCAGAGACTCATGTACCCAAACTAACTAGGCCAGGTAATAACTGATTAAACGTACCCGAGACAGGCAGTGTACCAGAAACTAACAGACCAGATAATAAACTGATTAACCATACCCAGAGACAGCATGTTCCAGAACCCAACTAGACCCTGTGTAATAAACTGTTATTATAAACTGTACCAGAGACAGCATGTACAAGAACTAAAATAGACCCCACATCAATTGATTAACCGTACCAGAGAGAGCATGTACCCGAACTAACTAGACCAGGAACAAGACACTGTTAAAATCATACCCAGAGACAGCATGTACCAGAAATAAATAGACCAGGAATAAAATGATTAAATCATACCCAGGACAGCATGTAACCGACACCAACTAGATTAGGTATAAAACTGATTAAACCATACCCAGAGACAGCATGTACCAGAACTAACTAGACCAGATAATAAACTCTATTAAACCATACCCAGAGACTGGCATGTACCAGAACTAACTAGACCAGATAATAAACTGATTAAATCATACCCAGAGACAGCATGTACCAGAACCAACTAGATTAGGTATAAAAAACGTGATTAAACCATACCCAGAGACAGCATGTACCAGAACTAACTAGACCTGTAATAAAATGATTAAACTGGACCCAGACCAGATGTACCCGAACTCACTAGGCCAGGTAATAACAATTAACTGACCAGAGACAAGCTGTCCAGAACTAACTAGACCAGGTAATAAATGGTTAAAACCGTATCCAGAGAATGCATGTAACAGAACTAACTAGACAGGTTTTTAAAATGATTTAAACTGTACCAGAGACTACATGTACCAGAAGAACTGACAGTATTAAACTGTTAAACCATACCCGAGACATCAGTACCAGAACTACTAGACCAGGTATTAAACTGATTTAAACCGTACCCAGAGACTGCATGGTACCAGAACATAACATAGACCAGCTAATAGACTGATTAAACCATACCCAGAGGACAGCATGTACCAGAACCAACTAGACCATGGTAATCAACCTGATTCACCGTAACCCAGAGACTCGCATGTACCAGAACTAACTAGACAGATAATACACTGATTAAAACATACCCAAGACATCAGGTACCCGAACTAATCTAGACCAATAATAAATGATTAAAACCGGTACCCAGAGCTGGTACATGCTCTCTCTAGGTACGGTTTAATCAGTTTATTAGCTGGTCTAGTTAGTTCTTGTACATGCTGTCTCTGGGTACAGTTTAATCAGTTTATTACCAGGTCTAGTTGGTTCTGG
>CM033472.1:250494261-250646393 GCA_019447015.1 Hymenochirus boettgeri | reverse complement strand
GGTATGGTTTATCCGTTTATTACCTGGGTCTAGTTAGTTCGGGTACTGCTGACTCTGGGTACAGTTTAATCAGTTTATTACCTGGTCAAGTTAGTTTAGGTACATTTCTCTCTGGGTACGGTTTAATCAGTTTATTACCTGGTTAGTTAGTTCGGGTACGTGCTGACTCTGGGTACAGTTTAATCAGTTTATTACCTGGTCAAGTTAGTTCGGGTACATGCTCTCTCTAGGTATGGTTTAATCAGTTTATTAGCTGGTCTAGTTAGTTCTTGTACATGCTGTCTCTGGGTACAGTTTAATCAGTTTATTACCTGGTCTAGTAAAGTCTAGTACATGCTGTCTCTGGGAAAGGTTTAATCAGTTTATTACCTGGTCTAGTTACTGTAGTTCTGGTACATACTGTCTCTGAATATGGTTTAATCAGTTTATTACCTTGTCTAGTTAGTTCTGGTACATGCTGTCTCTGGGTACAGTTTAATCGGTTTATTACCTGGTCTAGTTATTGTGGTTCTGGTACATGCTGTCTCTGGATACGGTTTAATCAGTTTATTACCTGGTCTAGTAAAGCCTAGTACATGCTGTCTCTGGGAAAGGTTTAATCAGTTTATTATCTAGTCTAGTAAGTTCTGGTACATGCTGTCTCTGGGAACGGTTTAATCAGTTTATTACATGGTCTAGTTAGTTCTGGTACATGCAGTCTCTGGGTACAGTTTAATCAGTTTATTACCTGGTCTAGTTACTGTAGTTCTGGTACATACTGTCTCTGGATATGGTTTAATCAGTTTATTACCTGGTCTAGTTAGTTCTGGTACATGCAGTCTCTGGGTTAGGTTTCATCGGTTATTACCTGTAGTATTGGTTATGAGTAATGCTGTCTCTGGGAATGGTTTAATCAGTTTATTACCTGGTCTAGTTAGTTCTGGTACATGCTGTCTCTGGATACGGTTTAATCAGTTTATTACCTGGTCTAGTTAGTTCTGGTACATGCAGTATCTGGGTACGGTTTAATCTGTTTATTACCTGGTCTAGTTAGTTCTGGTACATGCTGTCTCTGGATATGGTTTAATTAGTTTATTATCTGGTCTATTTAGTTCTGGTACATGCTGTCTCTGGATATGGTTTAATTAGTTTATTATATGGTCTATTTAGTTCTGGTACATGCTGTCTCTGGGTTTATAATACAATAACATTTGTAAAGCGCTTTTCTCCTAAAAAACTCAAAGCACATATAGTTTAGGGTATAGCATATAGGGTATAGTTTGATCTTGAAGGAGAAGATGGATTTTAAATATTGTTTTAACTACAAGACCAGAATTCCTTAACCACATGATATGGTCAGAAGCAACAAGGGAAACTACACTGTAAATATTTTATATGAAGAATAAACTTTGTGGCAGTGTTCCTGAGGGTTTCTTAGGCTTAAATCAAAAAATGTACCCTTTGGTTTTGTTTGGGTTTGGTGTTACTAAAACTGCTTGAAGGGACAGTTCAGTGGAAATGATCATTATTTGTTAAATTGTTAGTTTGTGTAATGCCTTCTTAGTTATTCTACATTTTGACAAATCAGTTGACATTAGTGAGCTGACATTTCAGGTTCTGTAACGGTCCTTCTTCTTCCCAGAATGCACCACATCCTTGAAATGTTCCTAACAGTAATTTCTACTGATTGGCTGTTGGATGGGTCAAAGATGCTCAGATCTCTACTGAGCAACTGAATCAACCCAGGCGCTGGGTTAAGGGCAAGACCATAACGGCCTCTATTAGTGGTCCTGCAAACAGGAAGTCAGTATTTCGGTTGCATTTATTTATACACAGACACAATGCTGAATGGACAGGTTAAGGTCATTAGGATGAAGAAATACTGATCTTTTTTCTGAAAACTACATGTATTTGCACTGAACTTCCCCTTTAACATTTTTCTAAAATTAGTATTAAAGGATAGCTGTATAAATAACTGTATTTTTATGCAGGATGGGCATGACAGTGGGCAGGATATGAATGTGGAACTGACAGTGGGTGATGGGTTGTCCAGGTATGAAGCCTAAAAATCCTCCTGTTTACTGGTTGGGATGTGGCTAGTGCAGACCCAATCCTGGGTTATAGTATAGTATAGTATCTGAGGTTGAATAAAGACATATGTCCATCCAGTCCAACCCATCTAGCAATATCCTCATTTCCTGCCTAACTGTTGATCCAGCTGAAGGCAAAAAAACCCCACCAAATTTATGAAGGGGAAAAAATTCCTTCCTTTCTCCAAGTGGCAATCGGAAATTTCCCTGGATCAACTTTACTTTATGTATCAATACCAGTAACTTGCAACATTCCTTGTTTGCAGAAACTCATCCAGCTTTTTATTAAACTGACCAATGAACCTGCCATAACAACGTCCACTGGAAGACAGTTCCATAGCTTTACCGTTCTCACAGTGAAAAACCCTTTCCCAACTTGAAGCCTAAACCTTTTTTATTCAAGTCTTAAGGGTTGTCCTCGTGTCCTCTGACATTTTCTATTGGTGAACAATGCCCCAGATAGTTTATTGTATGGCCCGTTAATGTATTTATACACAGTAATCATATCCCCACACAAGTGCCTTTTCTCCAGCGTACATAATTGTAACTTTTCCAGTCTCTCTTCATATTCAAGCTCCCCCAATCCCCTTATTAATTTAGTTGCCCTTCTCTGAACCCTTTCCATTTCAAAGATGTCCTTTCTGTGCACAGGATCCCAAAATTGCACTGCATATTCCAAATGAAGCCTTACCAATGCTTTGTAAAGAGGGAGAATTACATTTTCCTCCCTTGAATCCATACCTCTCTTTATACAAGACAATACCATGCTGGCTCTGGCTGTTGCCGCCTGGCACTGCTTGCTACCTTTAAGTTTGTTACTCACCAAAACCCCAATATCCCTTTCCAACAGGGATTCACTTAACACAGAGCCATTTATAGTATAAGCAGCACAAGGATTTTTAAGTCCAAAATGCATCACCTTACATTTATCAACATTGAATCTCATCTGCCACTTAGCAGCCCAATGTGACAATCTATCTAGATCCCCTTGCAACGATTGCACATCCTCTGAAGTTTTTAATGGTGGACAAAGTTTTATGTCGTCAGCAAACACAGAAACCTTGCTGACAATACGCACTGCCAAATCATTAATAAATAGATTAAATAGAAGCGGCCCCAACAGAGAACCCTGTGGCACCCCACTTAGCACTTAAGTCCATAATGATGAAGCCCCATTTACAACTACTCTCTGCATCCTATTCATTAACCAATTTTCTATCCATGTACAAATGTGACTCCCCAGACCAACAGACCTTAGCTTACACATTAGTCGCCTATGGGGGACTGTATCAAAAGCCTTTGCAAAATCCAAGTAAACTACATCTACTGCTATGCCAGAGTCTTAATTTCTACTTACTTCCTCATAAAAGCCAAGCAAGTTAGTTTGACAAGATCTATTCCTTCTAAATCCATGCTGGTTACTACTTATAATGTCAGTCCTTGAAACATACTCTAGAACATGTTCCCTTATTAAACTTTCCAGGATCTTCCCCACCATTGAAGTTAAACTTATAGGCCTGTAAGTGAACGACTACCCTTTTTGAATATTGGAATAACATCAGCCTTTTTCCAATCCAGAGGCACACCACCGGACATGAGGGAATCAGCAAAAATAAGAAACAATGGCCTAGATAAAACTGAACTTAGCTCCCTAAGTACCCGAAGATGTATTTTATCCGGTCCAGGAGATTTATTAATATTAATCTTATTTAGTTCTTTCTGTACCATATCCTCGGTTAACCAAAGTGCACTTGAATCTTGTATACCATTATTGCTACTATACTCTATGATATCTGTACTTGGATCTTCTATAGTGTATATAGAGGGAAAAAAATTATTCAAGACATTTGCTTTATCGCCATCCTCCGTAACTAACTTATCCCCATTAATTAATGGTGCCAAATTCTCAGTCCTCATCTTCTTACTATTAATATACTTAAAAAAATGTTTAGGCTTAGTGATGCTTTGTTCAGCTATCCTAACTTCATTATTAATTTTAGCTAGTTTGATTGCTTTCTTACACTCCTTGTTACAGTTTTTATAATCCCTAAAGGCCCTTTCCGTTCCCTCGGCCTTAAAGGCTTTAAATGCCTTTTTCTTCTTTTCCATTTGCCTCTTTACTTCAGAATTTAGCCACATGGGCGCAGATTTATTTTTTTTACATTTATTTCCCAAGGGTATAAATTTAGATGTGAACTGGCTTAAAATCCCCTTGAACACAGTCCACTTCTGTTCAGTACCTTTTCCTGATAATACATTATCCCAGTTGACATTCTGAAGAGCTGCTTTTAACCTGGGAAAATTTGCCTTCCCGAAATTAAAAGTCTTTGTTAACCCAGCGCACTTTTCCTTACAATAACAAAGTCCAAACACCACTATTTCATGGTCACTATTCCCTAAGCCTCCAGTTACCTTTATATCTATAATGCACTCCCCAATGTTAGATATTACCAGACACCAACAGAGCTCCTTTTCTAGTAGGAACCTCAACCACCTGTGAGAGAAAATTATCCTGCAGCAAATTCAGGAACTCATCTCCTTTTTCTGTGATGGCAGTTCCACCACACCAATCAATGTCAGGGTAATTAAAGTCACCCATAATGAGTACACTCCCCAAACTTGCAGCCCCTGCCAAATGCATATGAATTTGACTCACCTCCTCTCTGCTAGCATTTGGTGGCTTATAGCAGACACCAACAATGACATTACTCCCTTTCCTGTTGCCTAATCGCCAGTTATCTCTTCTTTTAAATTTGTCTTCAATTATTTTTTAACATAAACACATACTCCTCCCCCTTTCCTTTTTTCTCTGTCCTGCCTAAACAACGCATATCCTTCTATATTTACAGCCCAGTCATGAGAACTGTTCAATCACGTTTCTGCTATACCTATTACATCATACTTTTCATTCAATGCCATAATTTCCAATTCACCCATTTTGTCAGCCAGGCTTCTCGCATTTGCAAACATACATTTTAGATTATGATCCTGTAATTTATTCGTACACTTTAATACACATGCCTCCCTATCCCCTATGCTAGCCCCACCCCCCTTGCCGCCCACCATTGGCCTATCTACACCCTGCTTTTCTCCTGGGCTATCCATCCCAGTGAGACTGCTAATATCCTCCCCCCCCAAACCTAGTTTAAAATCTCCTCCAACCCTCTAGCCATCTTATGTTAGGCACCCCTGCTTTGTAAATAAACCCTTAATTAGAAATCCAACTATACGTAACATATTTAACTAGCCACAGTTTTTGTGAGTTTTGCAGTAATTTTTTGATGGCCGCACCATTTCCAAATATTTCCCAGAAATAGTACAGCGTATAGCCTATTCAAAACAGGTTAAGTTATGTGCTACACGGTAACATCTATTGAATAGAGGCCTACGGGGGTGGATGTAGTAAAAAAAAATCTACATCTTACCTGGCCGGGATCCCACAAGTCTTGCCAAGGAGAATAAAGCATTGTGGGATCACGGTCAGGTAAGAAGTATGTCCAGAACTTAAACAATGATACTCAGTTACCTTATTGCTTAACCAATATATTAAGCGAGGGTGGCAGAGGTGCCTTATTAAGAAAAAGTAAAGGTTCGGGGTAACATG
This sequence comes from Hymenochirus boettgeri, assembly GCA_019447015.1. Taxonomy (NCBI): domain Eukaryota; kingdom Metazoa; phylum Chordata; class Amphibia; order Anura; family Pipidae; genus Hymenochirus; species Hymenochirus boettgeri. The sequence continues at coordinate 250,640,720 of CM033472.1, read as the reverse complement.
AACCTCCATCCTATATCATGAAATGTTGAGTGGCATCTAGTTAGATAAATAAATAGAACAATTAGTTACACAGTGACCAGATCTATTTGTATAAATCCAGCGAGGTCTTGGCTGAGGATAGTATCTTTCAGGCCATCTTTAATTAGACAAGTTCTGACACAGGGATTGTCCCGGCAGTCGCTAACTCTCTAGGGGCCATATTTATAAAGCCGTGGAATTGCTTCTTAGCGATACCGCGGGTTAGTTAATTTACGATTGCGGTCATAAATGTGCAATCGTACATTTACAACCAAACGTTTGTTAATTAACGAACGTTCGAACGTAGAATACTGTGCAGTAATAAACTACCGCAATGGCATTCTATGGGGATCGTAAATCTACGATTTCGTTATCGTAAATTTACGATCGTTAAACCAATCGTTAATCTCCGATCGGTTTAACATTCGTAAATTTACGATACCGATCCTTAAAGTCACGGTATCGCTAAAAAGGAATACCGCGGCTTTATAAATATGGCCCTAGGAATCTTATCAGTAAATCAATAAGAATTGTGCTAACAGATCAAATACTCGGACATCCTTTATCACTGTGCATTGGGACGTATTTAAATAACATTTCGGCAAGCCTATCAACATTTTATATTTTATTTTTAAAGGTTCTGGGAATTTAGAACAGGTACCTGTAGATTGTTTAACCATATAAACAGTAGGGGGCGACCAAAACTCTCTGGTATCCTTTTATTATTAAATACCCTGCTCCATGTGTAAAAGGGTTTGCAAAAGGCTTTAAAGCTAAATGACTTATTCTCCATTAATCTGGGATGTGCAGCAGATTATAATGCGATGTCGGTAACGTTGGTATTTATCCTTAGGTTAGATTTTTACGTGTGATTTGGACTGAATGATTCTCCAGGGAATATAAAACACTACATTCAGCAAGGCAAGATCTAGGTAAAAGCCTTACATAGGGAAAAGGATCTTTCTGTTATGCTAAAAAATACTCATTGTATTTAGTCTTCCTCCATCTGTGCCCTGGGTTCTTGGTGCTTTCTTAATTAAATGTAAAGATTATTGTGTTCCTTTGGTAAATGCAGCATGTATTAAAATTGTATTATTATAAGAAAAAAGCACACTGTGCATATAATGTAAAAGTTCAGTATTGTTTCCTTCAGGGGTTGAACCAGGGGTGTACCTAGGGATTTTGACACCTGAAACAACTTTTAAATGCCGCATAATGGCAGGCGGGGATGGGTTGGGGTGGGGTGGCACATGAAGCGTGCATGGCTTCATCAGGGAACATAGGCGTGGCTTGTGGAGGTGGGTATGGTGGGCTGACTAACACTTACTGGTGAACTGGAGGGTGCTGAAATGCGGTATTGCAGGAAGGAGGATTTTCTTTTATACTGCTGCCTTTCAGTGTTCCGCAGGGGCGCGCCCTGAGCAAATGTTTCACTTTGCTTCATGGTAGGGGCATCATTGGGTTGAACATCAAACACAATGACCTTATCTATGAACAGTTAGTGCTGCCATCTGCTGTCCATCATCAAGATGTACAAAAGCTCCAAACACACGTTAGATTTTGGTCAGTCGAACGGGCCGGCGAACAACCAATTTAGCTTACATGCACGATCATTATCATACATTATTAAACAATCTGCCCTGCCGGATCATTCACCAATGTTAGGGAAAGAAAGGCATTGTTCAACCTTGCCTTACGGAAGAACCTGACACAATTCCTCACCTTGCGCTGATGATCTTCTGTAGATTTTAGCTTGAAAACGACGGTTCTGGTAGATGGAGTCAATGGCAAATTTTGCCCAATCAAATTGTTTCTTTCAATATTGCCAGTCTATCGAAACACGGAAAAGGATTGATCAGAATACCTGATGATGTGTTATGGTACTAGGCACACTCACATTGGAGAGCAGCTTATGGTTATAATGACCACAATATCCGCATTGAAAACTCTACAGATCTTTGGGAGTAAAAGGGATTCGATTAGACAAACGGAAGCGGAAGTGATGTTATCTTACAAATGTAGATACCCAGGCAGCAGGTCCTTGAATAGATTAAGGAGGCTCAGATTGTGTGTAGTGGGTCACCACTCTCCCAACAACTTGTATAATCAATAGGAAATGTATTGACACAAGAGCCAATGAGTGGTGCTCGCAATATTATTTATTTTCTCAGGTGCAATTACAGAGATATCACCCCAACACCCTTATATACAAAAGTGTCATCAGCTCCCTCTATCTCCTCCTCTCGGGGGTATGGACACTTACTCCAACACTTGCAACCTCAAGCTTGAAACATTGTGTTTATGATTAAAAAAGTATTCACCAACCGTTATTTGTGTGTTCTTATTACAAGGATCAAACCTCCTAATGGAGCGTTGTGTTCATCAATATGCACTAAACCTTTGTCCAACATATATTATGCCACATGGACATTTGAGGGCATTTATCACAGACTCTGTCAGAAATGTAAAATGATCTTTGACCGGTATGTTGGTGCCTTATAGAGGATGTGTCGCAACCTCCCCTTTAATTACCGAGTTACAGCATGAACAGTTTAGAGATGGGTCAAGTGCCTAGAAACCTTGTTGTGGTGCTAGTAGGTTTAACCTAGTCAGTATGTACCAAACAATCCCCTATACTTTTACCTCTCTTGTATGAGAACAACAAGGGGGGTCTATGAACAATTTCCCATACTAAAGCTGGGTACACACTTGAAAGATTTTAGAACGGTGACAGACAGGATCTTGCAGATCCTGTCTATCATTTTTCAAAGATCTGCATTCACACAGTCCCAAGCGAGACCCTATAGTGAGTCTACCACAGCCAAGGGAAATTTTCCATCTTTTCCGAACAAGCGTCCAGCCGACCCGAACGTTAGGAAAAGCTAGGTACACACAGTACTGATAAATCTTTGATACCATCGGATCCGACAGTATCGGGGCTTTATCGGTACTGTGTGTACCTAGCTTTAGGGTCTTTTTACAGAATAGACCAGTTTATAAGTATGCTTTCTTTTATTTTATGGCTATTGGGGTTGAATGTACTAACGAAGGGGATTCTCCCAATAGTTGCTCTCTATTAGTCTGTTTTTGTAAGCGTATCTTTCTGATAACCCCTTTCCACAAACTTTTTAATTAACTTAAAGGGCATGTCCACCCCAAAATTTAACTTTTGATATGTGGTAGGTCATGGCAAACAGTGATTCCTCCCGGTCGGCCTTTTGCCGATTCATGGCGAACAGTGATTCCTCCCGGTTGGTCGTGATGCAGAAATCTCTTCGTTTGTACCCTGCCTGAGCCTACACTGTGACGGACAGCAAGGCACTTGAAAAGTGTGCACATCGGCGTGCAACAGATGGTGATCTCATGTGCTCCGAAAATGGAACGCACCGCATACAATGTGACCACCCACATTGAAATGCATTGCTCTGCGCAGCAGTGTGGTCTAGCCTTATGCTGGCGGACAACATTACAACAGTGATGTCAACAGCAACTATAAAATACTTTTCATCTCTGCATCTTGGCTCCAATTGTTTTAATCCCCTTTCAGACCGACATCCCAAAACTACAGGTAAATATACACACACCCCAATCACCCATGGCAAAATGGTTAAATTATGTCTGGAAATAAAAAGTGCAACAAGGAACTAATCAGACAAAACAAATCTCACCACTTTGTAACACAAATCTCGCACTCTGAACAATGTTTATCTGTTTCTATGGAGACAGCAAGGATGATGTAACTGGCTGCTCCAGCTGCAATATTTCCAAAGCGTTGGGCAATTGAAGACTGTTGGCTGAATATTCTACAGCAGGAATGTATAATGTAGGCCAAAGGTTTATATCTATACTCACATGCTGAGACACCCCCATTCGTTATTAAACCACTTAACCCGGTCAATTAAACCTTGCTCAAACCATATCAATCCCATCTAGCTGAAATTTGTGTATAATTGGCCAGACTGAACACTTGGACTTTCTGGTGGGCTCCCTGCCAGCAATATTATAACACAAAACAAAATGAAATGCTCTTCCATAATAACGCAATCAAACTGGCAATACACGGAGCAATAATTAATATGAAGGGATGACATCACATGCAGTTCTGCATCCAGTTATTCATCACTTTCTGTTCAGAGAACTTTGTTTGTTTTGAGAAAATCAATGTTACCCTCAGCCTTCCCTGGGTTTATTCCGTAAGGAAAGCAAGTCTTAACCCTTAAGTGACTATTCATTGCATCGTCCATGTGGTTTATACCTAAATATGGACAAAAAAGCTGCTGAAATCTATCAGTGGATAGATTGGCAAATCATTTCATTTCTATTTAAAGGCCAAATGCATGAGGATAATGAAGTTTTTCTAATAAGCTACAACTTCCAGATCAAAATAAAGCAAAATGATAACAACCCAATCAGGTTGTTTGCATCTATCGGTCCGGAACTGTTAGAATAACATAGCCACACATCCGATTGGTCGCTGTGGGTAAACCAATCACATTACTATTTTCTGTTATAGTCGGCAGGTTATTTTTTTTTATTTTCATGAAAACCTAATCACCAGTTGCTTGGAAATAAAGGGAGGGTCATGTAATGAGAGGGTTAAATTAAGTAGAGAGAGAGAGAGTGTAATTAATCCTGCAGGCTAACTGGTGCTGAACTGGAGTTTGAGAGCATCTATCTAATTATTGCTCCCACCAGCATAATGAAACAAGTCTTGTTACTAACTAGCCATGCAGAAACAGCAGCTTCACTGTCTCTACAGAAGTTTAATTTATGCTTGGCGGTCATTAAACAACGCTAATTAAGCTGACAGCGTGAAATAGATTACGGCTAGCTTGCACTTTCACTAGTCACTTTCTGGGAGGGAATATGGGTTTTGTACATTAAAAAAAGAAAAGGATTATTATGTAAAACAGTCACCTGCGCACGTTTACTCGCCTGCTTATGTTAAACTGGAATACCCAGATGGAAGCCACCCAGGGGATTATGGGATGCCTGTTTTATATAGAGCCTGATATATTAAGAGAGAGGCGGAGCAATACAAGGGATATCATTGGAATTGGGGCTGGGAGATTAACTCCTAAATAAACACACTCCCTGTTCTTCCTGTTTGCTGAATACACCACTTCATAGAAAACAATGCAGGTTTGCTCAAGGGGACCAAAGACAAAGCAATAAACCTATTGTAGGCTGGGTGAATACAGAAGCCCAGACAGCAGGGGGGTCAGTCTGAGGGCAATGGATGTACTGATACCCTAATGACCCTCCAGATCTCTAGCCCATGCAGCCATAGTCTGGATGAGGCCACTTTCTCTGCCCAATCCACATACAACCCCTGTCCCTTGGAGCCTGCAATTTTATGGAGCACTTGGTCCTAGTCCTTTAGCTCTCCAGTATTTCGATTGATAACGGGCTGGGATAACAAACTAGAAACCTTCACATCCGGTTTGAGCCATTTGATTGTATAGGAATGTGCAGTCCTTCTGTTTTTGAATGACCGGACGTCCTTACACATAATCAAGCTGTAAAATAGGACAGGGGAGGGGAAAGGCAAGGAACAGTCTTGATATTTATATGGCTGCCGGTTTACTTAGGGCTGGGTGTTAAGGAGCCTTAGATTATTCCCCTTTCCCACGCTGTCCCAACGGATTTACCGCTTTCCACTTCCCATGGTATCTCCACCGTGAGATTATGGTGATAGGATTTCCTACTTGATAAACACCACTGTGAACCATATTAAAAGAATCAACAATCAAATTGATCTATGATTAATCATACCATATAGGTCCCAATTTTCCATTAGGTTTCAGTAGAAAATCCATTGAAACCAACTTTGAACTGCTCAATTCAATACTAGGTATAAGGCTGTCAATCCTACCACCACGGTCTCCAACCCAGAGCAGGTAAGGAATTTCCAACATGCCTCCTCAGTCTCATAATAAAGTATCTGAAAGTGATGGGGCATTATTCATTTCACACAGATATAACTTGGGTTAGGAATTATTAAGGTGGGCATACATGGTGCAATATTCTTCCGTTTGGATTTGCGATAGTCCAAAATAATGATAAATCTGATAGGAAGAACCGATCGAATATCCTCACCTTGGACTAACAATCTTGAAATCTATGGAAGGTCTGGTTCTGGTAGATTGGGGTCGATGGAAAATTTCCCATCTTGCCCGATCAGGTTTTATTCGATTGGCCGATTGATATTGGCGATGAGTCTATCGAAAACCAGGAAAAGTGTCTTCGATAATCCGATCAATTCGATCTATCAATGCCGTGTATGCCTACCTTTAGAAAGGTAGGAGATGTTTTATGATCTGCAGTCTCTAAAGCTGGTCAGCAGCAGGCGCTGGTTTTACTGGTACGGGATATGTATTCTCTACTTGCCAAGTTATCCTGATCACGGTATCGTCACTTTTTAACCTTTTCAAAGTCAGAGCTGTGACACGGACAGCAGATCCGACAGAATTTGTGTATATCAACTGTCTAATAAGGCTGTGGCCACACTACAGTGCACAGTAATGCGTGTGAAATGCAATTCACACTTGAATTATCGTGTGGTTGCAATGCAATTTCTGTAATAATCTGAAATCAGAGCACACGTGATTCGCAAAAAATTGGTGATCGCCGCACACAGATGTGGCCACATACGCTGCCCTGCAATTCTCGCATGCAAATGGACAGCAAAACGCGATGGTAAGCACGCGAGACACGCGATAGTATGGCCTAGCCATTAGTGTTAGCTGACATCACATTCTGTTACATCCCATTTCTAATAACATGACTGACAGCTCTTTCATGAAAACCAAAGGGAAATCTTTGCAAAATTCCCAATTACTATTTTTACAGCCAATGTCAGAAGTATTCATTGCGGATATCTGATTTACATACCTGGAATCAGACAAATACGTCTCTCTCTTGGTTAAAGGGGAAATCCAGTTAAGCTAGAAATCACAGTACACGTAAAGCTGTCAATCAAGTAATAAAGTGAAAGCACAAACACAGAGTATTTTCTCATTCCATTAACCTTAATCTGACCATCCAGTGATTTTCTCGGTGTATATATACAAACTTTTAAAGTACTAACTTACTGTTTTCAGGTCCCCTAAGGCTGGGTACACACCATGCAATGTTTTAGTCCAACCAACTGATATTTCTGCTTAATAGTCATTTGGCCCGAATAAATCTGCATTTTTTTTTTTTTACGGATGGTCGCGACTGATGTCCGATTGTCCAGATTGGACAAACGGACATGCCAGAAAATCACAGACGCCTTGCAGAATTCTGGGTTTATATTCCAAAGTATGGCTGACCAAATAGATGGTAAAAAGCAGGAAGTAGCAACATCCTTTGAAATGGGGCCATATCAGCCCAGCAGACATTATTCTAAGAAACGGGGAAGGTAATTACATGAATTATCCCGCTGAAAGCAAAATCTGACATGTAAATTGCAGTACAGGCGGAATTAAGACTTGGCTCATTTCATGTCAAGTAGAGAATGGGGTAAATTCTTAAGAAATTAAAAGAAATGGAGCTATTTTCAGTGCTAATTACCATGTTCTAAACAGATAGGCTTATTCCTCTACAGTGACTGTTTTAAGGCAATTGTTGTTTTTTGGAGGGGATTATAACAAGAGCAATAGAGGCTTGTGTTCGAAGAGAACTAGATACTCAAGTTAACTTTTCTATTCTGTGTTAATCTGGGTTAAATGTTGAATGAACCAGACCTAAGTAATTTCTAAGCTAAGACACACTTATGTGAAGTCAGTAAAATATTTCCTTTAAGGCAGAGGCCACACTACACCGCTTAGTAGTGGATCGGAGGCGGTGTGCGAACTGCAGCGCCGCGCAGGCACACCTAGTTGCCCCACACTATGTATGTATGTATAATTTTATTTATAAAGCGCCACTTGGGTACACAGCGCTGTACATTATAAAATACAGAGTACACAAACAAGGGGATAAGTGCAAGCCATTATACAGATAGATAAAAATTAAATTAAGTTTAATACAATTTCATACATCGGTTAAGAAAGCATATATATATATATAAATTATGTATAAATTGATATAAGTGCAACAAGCCTTGACGCATTAGGAATGAGATCCCTGCCCTGAAGAGCTTACAATCTAAGTGGGGGGGGGGGTACAAAGTGTTTAAAAGGGCTAACAATCATTTGTTCTGCTGATGCTCAGAAAGGTAGGATAACAGTCTAGATGGGAAAGTATTAATGGATGTCACCAGGCGAAGCGAGAGAGGGAGAGAGTTCCAAAGGTAGGGAGCAGCAAGAGAGAATGGTTTAAGGTGGGAGGCAGCAGTTTTTGTTGGGGTTGTGGAGAAGATTTCCTTGCGAGGAACGGAGGGCACGGCCTGGAACATAGGGGACCAAGAGAGAAGATAAGTAGGGAGGTGCAGTAGAGTGAAGGGATTTAAAGGTTAAAAGCAGGGTATTGAATATGATTCTTTGTTTGATGGGAAGCCACCCTATGTGGGGTTGCAGGTTCTCTTTTGGAGGAGAGCGAGATGATCCAAACTGCTGAGTTTATGATAGACTGGAGAGGAGAGAGATGAGAGGCCGGGAGTCCAAGCAGTAGAATGTTACAGTAGTCAAGACGGGAGATTATATCAATAATTGCAATATTGCGAAGGAGAAAACAACAGGTGATGATGGAAGGAAAGAGAGGAGTCAAAGATAACTCCAAGGCAGCGTGCACTGGATTAATGACCAAGTTGTCTATAGAGATGGAGAAGGGAGGACTTGGTCCCAGTTTAGGAGGGAAAATGATTCCGTTTTGGATAGATTGAGTTTAAGGCGGCGGTGCACCATCCAGAGATAGAGAGCAGACATTTAGAGATTTGGGATTGAACATCGGGGGTTAGCGCGGGGGTGGAAAAGTACATTTGGTATCATCAGCATGTAAGTGATACTAAAAACCGAAAGAACTGATTATTTTTCCCAGAGAGCTAGTGTAGAGGGAGAACAGGGTCCTAAAACCGAGCCCTGAGGGACCCCCCACACTAAGCAGAACAGGAGAGGAAGTCTTATTAGCAAAATAGACCAAGAAAGATCTGTTAGAGAGATAAGAAGACACCCAGAGAATATAGAATCTGCATAAGAAGAGAGTGGTCCACAGTACCAAAGGCAGCCGATAGGTCAAGGAGAATGAGGTAGTTTGAGAGAGAGGTAGGGTCCAGAGAGGGTTTTTTAAAAAGAGGTTTGACACGCACATGTTTAAAGGCAGCAGGAAAAATCCCAGAGGTTAGGGAGGAATTAAAAATGTGAGAAAGAGCAGGGAAAAGGATTTTAGCCCAGTGTCTGAGTAAGAGGGCATGGGATCAAGGGTACACATTGTAAGCGGCAAGGACATCAGGAGGTCAAAGACTTCAGACCTGGGTGACAGGTGAAAGATTCTAGAACTGCAGGCGGTGGGGCAGGCAAAAGAAGGTGAGAGTTGTCCTGGGGTGAGGGGATTAGAGTACAGATATCATCCGTTATTATTTCTGACTTAATCTGAGCATTAATGGTATGAAGAGTGTCCGTAGAGGAGGGCTGCAAGAGAGTGGTAAATAGCAAAAATAGACCACGTGGGTTATTTTTATTAATGTTTATAAGCGTGATAATGAAGGAGTGTTTAGCTGCTGAAAGAGTCAAATTAAGACACAACAACATGAGCTTGTAGTGGTTAAAGTCCGCTTGACTGCGTGACTTTTCCCACAGCTGCTCAGCTGCACGAATACAGCGGCGTTGGAACTTGGTATCTCAATTAAGCCAAGGACGGGGATTAGCGGGACGACGTTTGTGAGTTTGTAGGGAGGCAAAGCAGTCAATAGTAGTGGATAAGATAGAGTTATAGGAATGTATTAGGGAATCAGGGTTGGGATCAGACATGAGTGCAGCAAGGCTAGAACTGAGAGAGGAGGATAGAGCCGGAAGGTCTATTGCTCGGGTGTTGCGAACAAGGACAGTGAATGGAGCGTCAAAGGAGAGTAGGTGGTAGAGAAAGTAATTAGATTGTGATCAGAGAGTGGGAAGGAGTTCCTAGCAAACCGAGAGACAGAAAGATTTTTTAGTAAAGACCAAGTCCAGGAGGTGACCATTATGGTGCTTGTGTTGGTCCACTGCTGGAGGGAGAAGGAGGAAGTTAGGTGGAGAAAGCGAAAGAGGGCCAGGATTGCTTAGCGTCGTCAATGTGACAATTGAAGTCACCTAGAATTATAGCTGGACAGTCGGAGGAAAGAAAGATAGAGAGCCAGGTTTCAAACTCTGTAAGGAAAGCGTCTGGGGCAGACGGAGGTCTGTATACGACTGCTACTCGTAGACATGAGGGGTGGAAAAGTTGGACAGCATGGACTTCAAATGATGAAAAAGCAACAGAGAGCGGAAGAGAAACAAGTTTAAAGCGGCAGATAGGGTAAAAGAGAAGACCTACCCCTCCACCCCATCCTGAGGAACGAGGCGAATGAGAGAAAGATAGACCACCATGCGTAATCGCAATATCATGGTGGGAGATCCAAGTCTCCGTAACAGCCAGGAGATGAAAGGCGTTAACTCTAGTGTGCACTTTTTAACAGTGTGGCCTAGCCCTAACTCCCCTTCCAGGCGGGTATACAGTGTTGTCAATTAGAACTTCTCTATTACCAAGTGTGGCACATCGAGAATTCCCCTAAATCTAATAAAATTTGTATGGACGCCATAGCCAAACCATATGTCTGTCAAGCTCGCCCTTTTACTCCAATAAAAGTAAACAAGCTCCTTTCTTCTGCCTAGAGGAATCCGTTAACTAGATGCAGAAATCTGCTTCAGCTTGTAAACAGCCTGAAAGGAATTTCCAGGCAAACTGTCTGTTGACACAAGGCTAGCAATCAGCAATGGAAGCTTCCTATTTCCCATAAGATTTGCTGAACAGGGCACCATATGTAAGGTAAGGTAAGGTAAGCTAAGCAATCTAATGACCGCAGGGAGACTGTTAGGTGTACATGGACATTTTCATCCAAGACATTTTTGCACCAATGAGTTTACAATCTAAGTGATCCTACGCATACATTAACTTAAATACCCCACATCAGTCCAGTAGTAAAGACTGAAATTTACCAACCCATCTGACATGGCACCTGCCAGTCGATTGGATTTAAGCTGGAAATTTGTTTTGGCGCCGCAATCCTCACTAACTTAAAGGGCATGTCCACCCCAAAATTTAACTTTTGATATGTGGTAGGGCATGCTCCCCCAGCCCCAACCGCATTAATATAATTGTTAGAAAGTCCCCCGATTCTTACTTACCTGCCCTCTCTCCTCCGCTGCAGTGTTCAGGCCCTCTGCTTGCATGGAATTGAAAGCAGGGGGCGGGACCGGCAGCCGCGTCCGTGATTGGCTGAGAGGCAGGGAGGGCTGCACTGAGCATGCCTCAACCTTGATGAGGTTGAGGAAGTCTCAGGCACAGCATGAGTCACACACTGCTCCTACACAGCAGTTTCCTGGACTTTGGAGGGGCAAAACAGGGGAACTATTTTGAGCAGGAATGTAAGGTAAGGATTGTTTTAAACTACTTGATGTGGCCAGTAAGGGGTTAAATTTTAGTTTTGGGGGTGGACATGCCCTTTAATTGTCTAAAATTCAAAACTTATTACAATAAAAAGGTTTCAAACAACTTAAACTGAGCAAAAAAATGTACAAACCATTTTGGCACAACAGAATTATTGAAAGCGGATTAGAAAGTGGTCACTATGGGTGGCAGACAGAAATCTAACTACTGGAATCTTGTATTGAGACATCAAAAGACCTTTGGGGTTAAATAAACTCTGGGCTGTGGTATCTGAGACAGACTCTGATAGTGGCCACTTTGAAAACATTCTCCTGCAACTCATCCCCAATACATAAAGATCTTAGATAAAGCCAAGCCAGCGTTTTCCAGCGTCATGCTTCTGTCTGTGCAGGACACGGGCGGTGACAGCAAATCGATGGAATTAATGCGACTCACTGTCCTTCATGGTAGGTTGAGGTCAGCTTTACTTTTCTGTTTAATTCCAGCACTTTCCTGGAAATCGTAAAAAGTGTTATTCTCAGAGTAAAGATTAGAACAGAGATTTATTTATGGTACCCAGGGACCATAGAGATGTGAATCCTACTGGACCGGCATATTAATGATCAGGAAGGGCGAGTGCAGTATAAGGCCGATATTTCCACCCAATCGAAAGCCGCACTGGAATTTTAGCCAGTTGTGTAGAAATATCGAGCAAATCGGTCAAAGTATATCAGCGCTAATTTATTTCCCAAAATACGTGCCATAGCACACTCAATGCCCATTTCAGACGATAATTTGTTCGGTCGGGGGTAAGATCACTAACATCATCTGACCAAACTGCGTTACGCGAACGAATTGTAGGGCGAAACGTCCGCACGCCTGTACCTACCCTAAGAATAACAATATGGCAGCTCCCACATATATGGTTTGTATGATATGCATTGTAAGTAAAAGTTATATTCTAGGCATTAATATATTTCCCACCATTATGTATAATTACAGAAAATGTATTGCACTGTCCAAGTAACATCATGGCAGCTCCTATTCAAAGCCCTAAATACATAAGAGACAGAGAATGAATGACCTGTGCGCACAGTAAGCCATGTTCACAAATACAACTATATATTAAAGGGGAAATATATTAAAATTAGTCATTTCTGTCCAAGGATAAAATGTACCTTTTAACCAGGAAATAGAATCCTGACAATGTGGTAAACCATGAAACAATTTAGATCATGTGGGTAAAAGGTGGATGTCCTTTTAACAATTGGAAACCTTTTTCCCGTCACACAGATTTTCAAAAGCACAAGAGGGCACACGTGGGTACAAGTAATAACAGAATTAACTGTCACTGTATTGTAGCTTTTCTATGCGCTTCCATAGACTTGTATTAAGGGAGATTTTGACTTAAAAAATGGTGATCGCATGTGTTGGCAAATTGCAACGGATTGAAGGGCACACAGTAGGGCCTACTTCCCACGATTAACATGATAAATAAACAGGGAGATTCAATAAAAGTTCTTATTGTTTAAAATGGTGCTAATTTTGCCCCAGCCAACCAGAAATTATGTAACATTTGAAAGCTAACATCGGATTGGTTGGGGCAAAATTAGCATCATTTTAAATAAGAACTTTTATTAAAAAAAACAGAAAGTGTCATTGCAGATCACAAAGGGCTGAAAAATCGCACCAGTGTGGTCTAGCCCTTAGGTTTTAAACCAAGGTACTTTGAACAAAGGGGAGTGGCTTTGGGAATTAAATTCCCCTTAAACAAAAACTGTATTGCAGGTTGGATAATGCAAAAAAGGAACAAAGACTTCTGGGTAATTTCCATGTTTCCATGGAAGCTTTTAGGGAAGCTATATCTTTAAAAAAGACTTTCACAGCATTCCACAAGCTAAATGCAAAACCAGAGCACCAACTTTCGGTTTTATTGAGCCATCATCAGGCTGGATAACCCAGAGATAAACGGTCCATAAGCCTCTTTTTGAGGATCAACCAATCAGTCTTTGTACTGGTAAAGTACAGCAAGTTTATGTAACATGCAAATAACAAATATGGAAACTTTCCACTGCAGAGTTTAATTCACCTTAAATAAACCCCCTCCCCACGCAGAACCCAGGCAAACAAGAGGCCAAAGAATAACCAATAAAAAAACCATTAAATTAGTTGCCACATGACATGAAAATTAATTCAGGGATTAAAGCGGCAATAGTTGTTTTTCTGCCAAACAATTCCTATCATTTTCTCTTTGTAGGAAGAAAAAAAGTTCTCCAGAAGTTAGTGTAAATAAATTGAGACTTTATAATTTACCAAAAATATATCTTAAGGGAGTAGTGGCCGTATTTTATGACGGTTATAAAGGTTTATCAGACATTGTCGACCCAAAACCTTTATAAATAAAGCAGTTGTAGAGCAACATACAGTTGATATTTAACAGGCAAAGGTTTTTTGCATTGGAATTTCTGTTCTCCCAATATTCCAGCCTGATAACTTTATGTTACATTTGGATTTACTGGAATCACAAGTGTGCAGACTAAAGGGATTTAACCCTAAGCCTTCAGACAGCCTAAAATTCCCTCCCATGCCCTGATATTTCTGAGCTATATTCCTCTCCAGAAAGTCAGGGCCCCTTGTGGCTTTGGCACCTGTTGACTTCCCCCTGCAACTAGTCTGGAATTTGCTGTGCTCCCATAAGAGCTAATTACTCACTCCCAACCAGAGAACAGTCATTTGTCATTGTGCACCATCTCTCCTAGGTAATCACACTCAATTTCTATAAACGGAGCCATCGTTCTGTACAAGAAACTAGAGCAGAACCTCAATTTTCCAGGCTGTGTACCCAGCTTAACTGCTCACATGCATTTTACCAGATATAGCGTGAATTATCATTACTGCTCATATGCATTTTACCAGATATAGGGCGCATTCACATTACTGCTCACATGCATTTTACCAGATATAGCGTGCATTATCATTCCAGTAAGGGGTTAAATTTTAGTTTTGGGGGTGGACATGCCCTTTAACTTGCTTGCCTCAATATATTTTTCTGCTCTTACAGAAAAAGCTCTACTGTCAGATTTAATAGTGATTTAGGGCATAAAGACCAGGTTATATATACCAAGGAATAAAATATACGAGAATGGCCCACTTCATATTATATTATATTGGAGACAGGAATGATCTGCTCTTCTGGACAAAATGGCTTCAGATTCATCTTTTGCACCAGCTTGTAGATAAACTAGAAAGGTAAACAATGGGAATTTGAAGCATGTATGTCCCATTTCAATATTGTTAAGCAAATGTAGTTTGCACTGAAATAAAGTTCTGAAAAGAAGTGCTATGGATGTTGCCCACACACCAGTATTTCACCAACGTCAATCTAACCGTTTGTTCTGGCCTGGTAGATGTTCTTCAGAACAAACATTGGTTTAAAGGACAACTATACTGCAAAAATTTACTTTTTAAAAATGAGAAGTACCAGGGGCTGGTAGGTAGAATTGATTATTCCTACCTCCCAAATGTGTTTGGTTGAGGAGCTACAGCACATACAGTTTTCATCTGCCAGGTTAGTGCCCTGGGCCATTCTGTTTTAAAGATAGCGCCGAAGCACTCAGGAAGCCTAGCAGAAGAAGTTTTCTTTCTGTTGGCATTTCTCCCAGAAACAATAATGGGAGGATGAAAGTACCAATCATACCTCCTCCCTGCCCCAGGTTCTTTACATTTTAACAGTTTTTGGAAAAACTTTAAATGCACTAGAGTTCTCCTTTGACATCTAACTAGTGTATGGCCTGCATTAGCTCACACATGGATTATAAATAAGCATTAATAAAATGATTTGAAATATAGCAAAATTCCCTTTATCCACTTTCACTGCAAACGCTATTTCTTTGTAATAACATTTAAATGATGGTTTAATTAATTCATTTAAAATTAAATTGATCTAAGGTAATTTTTTCCCTGCTTCTGCAAACAGCTATTCAACTGCAAAGATCTTTTAGAGCCAATTTAATCCCTACTGTGGAGGAATCTCTAAGGGAAAAGCCTAGACATTTAACTGGCCATTTAAAAACTCATTCATTCAGCTAGTGATTTCTTTAGAGAATCAGGCAGATAACCACAGTGACATGATTGAATAAAGCAGAAATAATGTGGCTGAAATAATGTTATGCAAACTAGCATGTTCATCATACAGAGTATAATCTTGTCCCACACTCATAATACTTAATATCAGGAAACTATCCATCTGGGTATACACTCCTGTTGACGGGCTTTATTTGCTGCTGAAAACACACAAGATGTCTCATTTTAAAGGAGAACTAAAGTAAAAATAATATATAAACCTGAATGGGGTTCCATAGTTACTAATTAATATATAGATGTATATCTAAATCATTGGAATCAGCAGAATTGGGTTGAAAAGCTAAAAATTGCATTATTTTCTATGATTATAAGTATATGTCACAGATATGATATGCACTGTCAGTTCTTTAGCTTAATTTCATCTCCGCCCTTGAAAGAGTTGTCAGATCTCTACTGGCTGACCAGTCTGTGACCTTTCAAAAAATCTCCACTGGCTGACCAGTCAATAACTTTAAAAAAAAAATCTCTACTGCGAGATTATCACAGTAGAGATTATAAATATGCTTTACAAAATTTACAAATTTCAGCATAATATTGTCTGTCAGCCCCAATAAGTTTGGGGTGTGGCCTATGTTGAGGAGTGGGGTTTAACTCATGAGGTCATGGGTTTCAACCCCCAGACTTGCCTTTCCCCCCTCCATTATGTTCCTAGCATAAAGCAGAGTGCATGAAGTTACAGGTTCAATTCCCCAGACTTATTTTCAAAACTCTATTGGCTATGCTAGCCAAGAAATAAACTGCAAAGATGTATTTTCGAATGTGAATTTTGGAAGCTGACCCCTAGTAACCAAAGGTTAATTTCATAAATCACAGCTTGTTGTATGTTTGTGAATGTGCTCTGTCTATTGGGACAATATTGTTCCCCTTTAACACTTGTTCCCCATATAATTTAATTATCTTTTAAAATAGGCCTATATTAATCACCAACCCCACCTCTTTTAGACACAATTAAAGATTGCATATTTATAAATCTTTTTTGACCCTTGGATATCCCAGCGTTATTGGCTTGTATAACATTATGCTGCTTAACTCATTACAATATTACTGATCTGTTCAAGTTACAAAAGACAAACGTCCATTGGCTTCAAAATTGTACTTTACTAAGCATGTGTGAGCTTATTAAGCTAGAGAGGGGGAGGGTTAATGTAAGGATTTCTGTAGTAAAGCATTTTAGTGACTAATTACTTAAAAGATATGTCCACCCCTCTGGAAAAAAAACAGTATGTTAAGCATGACCCCCCTAAACCTAGAGCCCTTTCTGGTTATATTGTTTAAATCTGCTTCCAGCAAGAGATCTCATACTTACAAGCTCTGCGACCCAACGTCGCAGCTCTGCACTTTGCACTCCACTTCCGGGGTAAGGCAGTTTACGGCCATAACAGTGGCATCATTGCCAATGGCTGACTGCCATTCCCGGACAGGCCTCCACTGCAGCTGCTTGGGAACAGACAAAGAAGAGATCAGCAGCGGAGAGACAGGAAGCGGCGGTGGATCACAAACTTGTAAGTAAGATTTCTTTAGCTGGGAGCAGATTTAAACACTATAACCAAAACGGACTCTAGGTTTAGGGGGGTCCTTCTTAACATACCATTTTTTTCTAAGGGATGTACACTCCCTTTAAATGGTATCTGTACAGAAAAATTTTTAATAATATAATTTAGAGTGATGTGTGAGACCGTACTCCCACCTCCATTACTTATATACTTCCCTTCGCTAACGTGTGCGCTCATGTTTGGAATTGAGTTGAGTCACAGATGAGCTTTCAATGTCTATATATCCTAGAAAGTATGTAATGCTGGCCATACACTAGTTAGAAGTTAAAGCCAATTAGACGGTTGTTCTGACGAAAGTCATCTCGGCTTTAACATCTAACAATTCCGTTGGTTTTTAGTTCCCTGGCCAGATAATGCTTTACGATCGGGCTGCGTGGTAGTCTAGAACATTGCAGAAACATTTGCAGGCAAGATGCAATGTATGGGCATCTTAAAGGGTCACTGTACTCACTCAAACAACTTACATTTGTAAGTAAAATGGTGGTACTCAAATATTTGTTCTTGCTTTCTCATTAAATTATTAATGTTTAGCGAGTGTTCCAAATTAGAGATGGCCGAACTATATAAAGTTCGGTCCATTTTCAAACTTTTGAACTTCAGAGAAAGTTCGAAATCGGACCCATTCAGGTCAATGGGGAGTGATAGTTTAAAAAAAATCCCAATGATTTACAGCTAAACTAACAATGGTAACTTACTGTAAATGGCTGTGGCACATGGGAAATGGTCTGGGGAACATGTCACTATTACCAAAACTTGTTAAAACACTAAATCAGGCGGGCAATTGTTGGGTTTTGCGCAAGCTACATTCGATGATACATTTGAGGATTATCGAACGAACGAACGAACGATCCTTCCTGTTAGCGAACGGTCCTTCCTAGGCTTAGCGAACGAAGGGTTGGATAGTGTAGTGGTAAAGGCACCAGGGTTCCAGGGTTCGAATCCTGGCTAGGGGCAGCTATACAAATGTTTGGATTATTATAACAACAACCATATAATAACCTGGTAATATACTAACCATATAATACCGTAGTAATATAATATTGTTATTATATTACTAGGGTATTATATGGTTATTATATTACTAGGTTATTATATGGTTATTATATTACTAGATTATGATAATTATATTACTAGGTTATTATATTACTAGGGTATTATAATAACCATAATAACCTAGTAATAGAATAACCATATGATAACCTAGTAATATAAAAATATATTACTAGGGTATTATATGGTTATATTACTAGGTTATTATATGGTTATTATATTACTAGGGTATTATAATAATCCAAACTTTGCATAGCTGCCCCCAGCCAGGATTTGAACCCCGGTCTCCCATGTCAACAAGTGGCTTTGTTTAGGACCTTATTACAGCTGTTCGAAGTCTTGTACATACTTTAAAAATGATCTAATGGTCACTCCAAATAAGAGGTCCATACAGACCTGCTGCTTGGCAGGAACTATAACAAGCATTTAGAACATAGAACAATAGTTTCTTTTACTTTAACGCTACTTCTAGTGCCTGCTTCCACAAGTTATATGAACATGGAGCAAATCAACAGTAAATACACAGTAATGATTTTCGGTCCTTGTTATAAAGAGACATTGTCTCCAGGACACTTTATTATGGCTTGAAGTGCACAGAATTAACAATGGCAAAAATAATATTTTGGGGGGGGAAGCATGTGTTACAGGCAGTGGTTTCTAAGTGTTAATGCACCAACAAGATGGAGGGAGTGCTGGCAAGGCTTAAAAAACAATGCTGCCTGCTGTGATAGGTGTCCCTACATGGAGGCTGTACATATTGCAAAAAAGGAGAGCAGGGAAGGAAAGTCACTTCAAGCAGCGCAGGCAATCGGGAACAAACACGAAAAGATAAACAAGGTGCGTGGGTGCATTTCCCTTTGCTGTAGTCCATTGGCCTTTAAATCATTTTGGACACCTAAGCCACCTTAGATGTTATGGCTGATGTCATGGGGATGTTATTTGGGGCCAGGTCAAATAAAGATAACAAAACATAAAAATATCCAACAAAACCATTTACACAGCTATTTTATGTACAACCCCCCCCCCACCCCACCCCCCAGCCAGGGACTTCTGGTATCCAGACAAAGCTTATTGTTGCTTTAAAAAATATTTCCTAATCAACATCCTCCATGTTGCTGTACGATGAGGGTGCAGACTCTGTAGGGTGTGGGAACAGATCAGCGTCTGTTTCTGTTGCCATTGCAGCGGCATCCTGAGGGTTCATACTGGGTCCAAATGGCATTGGGCTCACTCCCTATGAACAGACATAAAAGCCAGTTACTGTCAGCACTATACCCAATAATACATATAACAGAGAGCACATAACATGTACTTTAATGCTTCATCAAGATTTCAGCTGTTTTAAGCTAGATACACGCGACCGGTCGGTCTGACTGATCGCCCATGAACGAACGGATGATTGGCAAAAACAAGACTGTGACGGGTAGTCAATCATCGCACATGTGTACTTAGCTTTAGACAAGCTAGAGATAAAAGTGCATGATTGCACATTCATACAAACTGACCATTCATACTAACTAAACCTTACTAGAAATGCACCTCTATGTCATTACCCATATAAAGAAAGTGACTGTGGTCAAAGGTGATCAAGGTTCCACTGATATATATAAAATAATATTTCTGTAAACAGCTCCCAGACCCCCCCCCAACATTAAATTTATATTCCCTTTACATAATTATTTTAGGCTGAAAAAGTCCATCAAGTCCCATGAAAAACACAGTACCACCCCTGAAACATTTAAAGTCAACAATTTCCACGACCTGGCCTCTGGAGGCACTGTTGTATAGTAAGTAGTCTTAGGATATTATAATTAACACCCATTGTTCAGTAGATGTATAATAAAATATCCCTTGAAGAGTAATCAATACACATAATTTACCGAACAATTAAAAAGGACAGCAGTAAAAGTTATAGAAAGTCTGGTCCTAGTCTTTTAAAGAATATTAAAAAAAATTGTAATTTGTTTAATTACATCATTGTATGTAATACAATCACCCTGTAATACAATAAATTATAATGGTGGTTTAGGAAACGGGGCAAGAGAGGCAACTGGGGAGTTTTAAAGCTCCAGAGTATGTGGCAAACTTAAAACCAGAGAAAAAGAGCTTAATTGGCTCTATCAACAAATATTATAAAAGATTTATACTTACCAATATTTAAAGGCTGTTTGCCCAACACATAATTATTTGTGCTTATAGCATGGAATATTTTGATTTCCTGATGTCACTGAAGACTAATTGTTGTTCTCAATTCCCTGGTTACAGAAGAGATAAAAATCTGCAAATTCTCCATAAGTTTTCTAGACCCTCTCCAATGTATTTACTGGATGACCTCATACTGACCTGCCTATGCAGTGATGAAACCAATTATTATTGCCTGGAAGTTAGGAGAGGACTGGACCCAGTAAAACCAAAATTATATTAATAGAAGTTGCACAATGCTGTAAGAGTAGACAGATATAGCTAACAGTAAAGTATAACAGAATAGATCATTTTATACTAAAATTACAAGAAAACAATCAACCAAATTAATTTTTATGTATTTATTACTGGAAAAAAAATACTTAGTTGAAGGACTGTATGCGCAAACAGTACAAGCTCTGTCGGAATCTGTAAGAAGATCATCAGTGGAGCGCGATACGGGGTAAGTTCTCTCCCTTCATTCCTGGCTCCTGCTGGTTTCATTGAAGAACTGAAGGTAAGATATACAGTAGCTCTATTACCTCACGTTCTTCATTCAAACCGAAAACCCCAAACTCCATATTCCCTTTAAACATTACTGAATAAGGAATCATTTGGCTCAAGTACATTAACACATCTTCTGGTCTTTTTTTACTTTATTTATTCATGTTGGCTAAATTAAAACGAAACTAAAAGAAAACAAACAACTGTAAGGTTTGTCGTACAAGAAATCTTTATTATTCTTAATAGATTCTCCAGTTCATTTTCCATTTAGTCAATTATCTTTTTTTTTTTTTTTTTTTAGAGATCTCAGAAAATAACTTTACAGCATATAAATATTTGATATTAAATTATAAGGACGGATTGAAATGCAAACTCATCTTTAAAGCCCCAAAAAGTACAAAAATACAGATTTTCTAATGCCCTTGAGGTTCACAATAGATTGGAAGTTTTTAACAATATAAATATAGGTTTGTTTTTCTTAAATAATATATGTCTATTGCTCAGAGCGCAAGCATTCATTGGTGGATTTGCAGACGGCGGGTGAATTCGAGTTGTCTGGCTCCTCTGCTAGCAATAGTCAATGTAATAATGTAATATATTCCATTGTATATACATGTATATCTATAAACATTGCATGTGGCGGATGCACTCACAGAACTTTTACATATCAGTGTCTACCTAATCTTTCGATCCATCTATCTATCTACATACACAAACATACTCTTTCAGACTAATCATTTAAAAAATATAACATTTCAACATATAAACAGGTCTAGTGATTATACATGTATCATTGCCCCAGCTAAAAAACACACTATATTCATGCAGTAATGACGGCTTTCTGCCCTCCCCTTCTTTACAATATGCTCATTTAATGCCATTGAAAGGTGTGACACTACCTGTGGGAGGAGCCAGAGTATAGTCTTTTATTGTACGAGAATAGTGTCCCTTTACAGAAAATAAAATACACAGGAGTGTCTGTTAGAATATTAATATTTCCAAACAACCCCTCAAAAATATACAGTAGCCGAGATAATGAGAATTCCTATACACCACCCCCTCACCAGCACAGAGGAATACAAAGTAGCTACTGAGCATGCCCGAGTCAGAGAGAAGGGGATGGGGTTTAAATAACTTAAAAATTACGCATTGTTTGTATCAGTAGTTTCCAGGTTATAAGTAGGGAAAAAATGTTTTTACCCTAAATGTTCCTTTAAAAATTGCCTTCTGGTTTCTCTTTCCAGTCAGGCCGATGGGAGGGTGTTCATTAAACAACGAGAAGGCAGAACATGAAGTAGAAACACCCCTGAGAAGACCAGTCTGCAAAATTATTAAACCTTCTACTTTTCTAAAGTACATTTAAAAAAAAAAAATAGATTAATGGACACATGTACAACTTTCAAGGCCTAATAAAGTATAATTGCATATGGCATGTAACAGTTATTATTATTATTGAGTAATTACATTTTGAGATCACTTTTATAAGTGGCTTATATTAACCATTGATTGCACAAATAAACCTCTATAGTTGAAAGAAACAGCATTAAAAAAGTGACAATTCTAAAATGACTTTTCCTTTTAAAACACGCAATGTGTATAAAAAGACAACTTACAGTTTACATTTCAAACACAACTTACAGTTTACATTTCCTAGTAACCTAAATACATTAAAGGGAAACGTTGCCATAAATCAACTTTCAAAAATAAAAATCTGTAATTGAATCCAGTGTCCTGGGCCTTCCGGCATTAAAAATACCGCTAAAGCAAAACTTTTCATTTTAATGTTTTTTTAATTTTTTTTTTAAAAAATAAGCTATAGTTTAATGGAGAACTAATGTCTAATTATAATAATTGGGATGGTGTCCAGGTAATGAGCACATTACCCAAATTACAATTTTTACGTT
The DNA here is from genome assembly GCA_019447015.1 of Hymenochirus boettgeri. Taxonomy (NCBI): domain Eukaryota; kingdom Metazoa; phylum Chordata; class Amphibia; order Anura; family Pipidae; genus Hymenochirus; species Hymenochirus boettgeri. Next base: position 250,617,841 of record CM033472.1, on the reverse strand, counting down.
TATGTTTTGAAGTTACCGTATATATTCGAATATAAGTCGGGGTACCTATTTATACCTGAAAAATGTAAAAACTGATTGACACGAGTATAAGCCGAGGGTTAAAACTATGTCCACTGCTGCCTTCTGATTCAGTATTGTTGTGGCTTAAGTTGCCCTTTAAATGGACAGCAGAATTCCCATACAGTAATAGCCAAATCCAGTACCAGTAACCCCCAATTCCTTGGCACTCCAGATGTTTGTAAACTACAACTCCCAGCATGCTTTGGTTGCTGGGACTTGTAGTTTCTAAACATGTGGAGTGGCAAGGTTCAATAAACTTTTAATTAAGCTTACTATCATTTACAATTCTCCTGACCCCGTCACCTGAGAGTTGTAGTTTCAAGCTGCCATTTGCACTGAGCTAGCAGACATTTTTTGCCCCAAACTGAGAAGACCCATCAGATTTACAGCCTCTAGATGAGCAGTGACAGTGCAGAGTGAGTCCAGCAGCCAGACTGCAGGAAGTAGGAAGGACTGTAAAGGCAGATCAGCTCCTGTAACTTTCTATGCAGGTGAAGGATTTTTTAACACCACCTACTGGTTACAATCCGCAATTGCAGCATTTGGATCTAAATTCGGACTTTCAGGCTAATTTTAAAGCATAAAAACCTTGGCTTATACTCGAGTTTATACGGTACATAAAAATGTGAGCAAATTTCTTCCAAGCTTCTCATCTTCCAGTAACACCTTTTCATTGACCATGGTGACAGACAAATCTTTATTTGTCAACTGTTCAATTGACTTGAACAGGGATATCACCAGCTGCAGAGGGGCATGGAAAACGGGAAATAAGGGCAGCGCCAATTAGTTAAATAAGATGTGAGCCTTTTTAAAAAGAAGTATAAAACAAGTCCCATCTAATACTATAAAAAACAGGGAAAGGTGCCGTTAGATAGATCCCACTTCGGAAGCAACACTGCCATAACCACCATTTCATAAAAATGATCAAACATTGACCATGTGTTGGTCAAGGCATTTTAGTGGGCAGCCAGTGTGGAGCCTTTTTAGTGGTATGCCTTATAGGGAACAAAATCGATACAGGAAAGAAGGAAAGTTAGGATGGGACTATTGAGAGGGTACCGGGTGAAGATCTGGACAGATTTGCAGTGCGAGCAGTCACTGCAAGTATATCATATCCACTGTACTTACCTGTCCTCCTCCGGTGTTGTTGTGGCATTCTTTATAGTGCCGGAGATCCAATTGGAGGATTCCCATGATAATATTTTGGATTACCCTAGTGCCTCATGTTGTGGAATTGACAGTGGCATGAAATTGTATCTTGGACTTCAGGGACTGTTTGATCCAAGTCTCATATCACACATATCTGGGTACATCGGGGGACACCCCATTCTCAGATGATTGGCAGCTCTTAAGTGTTATTACAGGTTTTATGACTCCACCAAATGGGATAAAATGTTTTTATTTGTGTGTTTTGATCACAATAAAGTTTGATGATTTTATGAAATGGTGGTTATGGCAGTGTTGCTTCCAAAGTGGGATCTATCTAACAGGGCACCTTTTGCCTGTTTTTTCTAGTATTAGATGTGTTCTTATCCCAGGTAGCACCGCAGTATTGGGGCACCGCAGAAAAAGTAAATGATTGGGGAAGGTGCACATCACGCCCTACACACATAAAACAAGTCCCCTTTATATGGGGAAACACACAAGTAGATTTGTTCTCCTTTAAACATTCAAATATGGGTGTACATCAATGGAGGCAGCACTGCATGTTGCCATACGTAAATGCATGCACTGGTCCAAAATAACATTGTCCTCCAACTGGCCCAGGTGTTTGCCAACCGTTTGCTGGATACTCAAGGAGAATGGCCAGGAATGTACAGAGTAAAAAAGAAAGGATCAAGAGATTATTATATTAACCTTCATACTTTTCTTGATTAAATCCCTTTGAATAGGATTAACAAAACTGAAGATCTGAGTTTAACCCAATTACACGCTATGTAAGTGGTCTGCAATGAAGTTTTCTGTCCTAATAACGTTTTCTGTTCTAATAAAGATGCAATGGTATCACACAAAGTCTGTTGGTGTGTTCAAGTTTGTTTTTAACTTAGTCTCATTCTTTAGACAAAAGAAGGCTTCAGTGTTCTCCTTTAAAACTAAATTTGCTTGGTTTCAAGACATCAGAATATGTCATCACTAGCACTTAGAACATTGGTGCCCAACACAAGGACGGTTCTTATACCCTGTGGCAAGGGGGAAGGCTGTGGGTTTTTGCAGATAGCTGGACCTGGAATCGATGAGGGGTATTCTATCGCAAGAGGTTGCATGTATTCCCCCTATAGTAGTACAGGTTGGACACCACTCCTTAGGCAAGCAGATTTTTTGAGCCAGCCGACCAATATTTCTGCGTAGAATTTGGTAAGCCAAAAATATCCACTGCTGCAACCGGTATTGGTCCTGATTGGACGAATGGACAAGCCAATCTGTTACTTGCTAGTGGCGAAAAAATTGTATGGTGTGTACACAGCCTCACACACATTTAGTAACTGACAGCTTTCTGACCACAATGCTCCATAAACATATGCTTGTCATTGTGAGAGATAGGTGTGTCAGGGTCACTGTCATTTAGGAGTATCAGGGACACTTATTTTAAGTTGCAAAATTATCTAATATTTCAATGTTATACTGTTTTCTTTTTATTTTATATTAATTTATATACCTAGTTTCTATACTTATTATACAAGTATTTAAACAATTGGGGGAAAAAATCCTTTATTTAGCTGTTTTTTCCCCTTCCTCTGGATCAACTGTTAAGTAGCGTTAGTGAGTAGGGTATAAAGGTTGGACTAGATGGACATATGTTTTTATTCAACCTTCAATACTATGTTACTATGTAACTGTTATACAGACATTATGGGTAGGGTATAAAGGTTGGACTAGATGGACTTATGTCTTTATACAACCTCCAATACTATGTTACTATGTAACTGTTAGACAGACATTATGGGTAGGGTATAAAGGTTGGACTAGATGGACTTATGTCTTTATACAACCTCCAATACTATGTTACTATGTGACTGTTGGACAGACATTAAGGGTAGGGTATAAGGGTTGGACTAGATGGACATATGTCTTTATACAACCTCCAATACTATGTTACTGTTGGACAGACATTATGGATAGGGTATAAAGGTTGGACTAGATGGACATATGTCTTTATACAACCTCCAATACTATGTTACTATGTAACTGTTATACAGACATTATGGATAGGGTATAAAGGTTGGACTAGATGGACATATGTCTTTATACAACTTCCAATACTATTTAAGTGAAAAAGTGTATGGAGCAGAGGGACATATCCAAGTAGAATCCACCTCAGACCCGTATATAGATATAAATACGATAAACCCATGGAAGGGAGAGACGCCAGGGAAGGGGCGTGGCCTGACGCGTTTCGCTGTGACTTCCGAAATAAATACTACGAATAAATGTGAAGTTTTATATCTATATACTGGTCTGAGGTGGATTTCTACTTGGATATGTCCCTCTGCTCCATACACTTTTTCACTTACAAGTTCTTTCGGAAGGGTCGGACCGACTCTGGATCATTGAGAGACTGTCGCTGCAGTGTTTTCACCTGCGGTGTAGCTCCCCACAGTAAGTTGACTTTTTTGAAATTTATTATGTTACTTTTGACAGACATTATGTATAGGGTATAAAGGTTGGACTAGATGGATGTATGACTTTATGAACATTGTTACTATGGTACCCTGCCTTTTTCAGAGATTGAGCAATAATTTTAATATACCTGGCTTTAAGCAGCGTTTGATTCTATTATTAAAATCTAGATGTATAACTATGTATATCATGAATGGTGATGGTTACATACTTTAGATCCTAATGAAAATATCCTTTTTTTTAAGGTGGCCATACAAATCGCAAATCCCATTCAATTTGCGATCGAATGTCGGTTGCAAAGCAGAATAGGAAAGGCAGTTCCAGCAGGATCGGTTTAATGTCATGGGATCGCTCGCTCGGGTAAGTAAAATCTTCCTAATGTATGGCCACCTTTAGCAAGGTATTACAAGGTCCACATGTCATTAGATTTTTAATCTGCCCATCATCTGGCTTGGTACATGCTCCCCAACTTAAATGTAAAGTCAATTTGAGAAATATTCTGGTTGGTAATCCTGCAATCCATGTGCCCAAGTTAAGAACAATAGGGTACACAACCTATTTTATTCTTTAACTGCAAGTTTATATTTCTTATCCCACTCAACAGGCAATTGGAACTCTATGTTCCAAATCATGTGGGTAAATAGTCTGGATACATGTCTTCAAACCTCTGTAGCTGAATCTTGCCCCTTTGATTAAAAGCAAAAAACCCCCAATAAAATACAAATGTGTGCGTTCACTGGAACATGACACTCCAGGACACATATTAAAATATGGAATTATATAACCGTAGCCTTAGAAAAGCAGAACATTTATCAGTAAGTGCCTTGTGCAAACAACAGTATTCGGGGCTTAAGTTCTCAAAGGGAACCTGACCTCTGGACCTTAATATGAATTGACCTTCACACAAAATACTGGGAACTTATGGTCAGCTTTTGTCCACAGCCTAACAATATGTAAAAAAGAATAAATAGCAACTCTCAGTTATAAATAGACCGGCTACTGACAGTCTCAGTTACCACAAATAAGGGTTGTAATCATTCTGCTATGTTTTAACTGGTAAAGATCCCTAGGCAGAGATAACACCTATCTACCGACGACCTTAATACTTACACATGACATAGGTGTACCCAACATTACATACAGTTATAGGTCTTGAATTGTTGAATGCTGCTATTTCTATTTATCCTTTTGAAATAAAGCCTTCTTAAAACAGAAGGTACTATACAGCCTCACACTCTAATAGCATTGTCCAAATAATCTAAGAAACAAAGAGTGATTTTTCACTCCCAGGATTCCCAGAGAAATGGGCGGTGACATGCAAAATTTCTCCTGTATGTCCTGTGGCTAATGAATGTTATTATGCTAGCGGTTCTGGACACACGCATTAGCTACAGGACATAAAGGAGAAAATTTGCATGACTGCCCAATCCAGGGAGTGAAAAACTGCTCCTTGTTTCCTATATTATGGACAATGCTACTCTTATAGCAAAGGTACATTCTGTTTTAAGGAGGCTTTATTTTATTTAATGCTCTGTGGGGTCTTTTTGCTCCTTTAAGCCCACCTTACACTAAGCTATATAGCTGCCTGGTAATTATACTTTTTGCATAGTAAATTAGCATACTGAACTGCTATGTGGTTCCCTGTTAGAGTGTGCTTGATAAAGGTTAATTGTGTTAATTACTGTGGGTTACAGACTATGGTAAATGCAGTAAAGAATCATTGCATATGTTCTGTACCATTCCTGTGCAAGTAATGTGCGTTTACATTATCAGTGGTGGCGCCTGCACTGCGAATGACCATCAGCCCTGGGACCGATACATAAGAGGATAGAAAATGTTTATAAAAAGAGCAACGATTGCAGTCATGGTGCCCAGGACAAAATATCTTATGCGAACTTCATCAGAATACTCCGAGAGCTGCAGATCTTTGAGGTTGTGATTGGACGGGGCTCTGTAGCTCTGTGGGAGGTCCAGTCGGCGTGTCAGTTCATCATCTTCTGCCTCGAGCTCCTCCCAGATCAGTGAAGCCTGCGGTGTGTGGAAACCCGTATCAGAACTGGGGAAGGTCATATACCAGCACAATTCTAACAAAACAAACTGCAAGTGGGGAAGGGGGAGAAGGTTCCAAGCTTTTTAAATTATATTTTATGGATGAAATTTTAGCACCAGTTCTTCCAGCAGTTAACCTATAGTTCCCTATAACCACACTGTTCACTAACTATGTTCTTTCCTAAACTGTTCCAATAATTCTTTTCCAAACAATCCTACTAACAACAGAAACTTTCCAACAGTTCTTTCCCAAAAAAATATTGTCAGCCAAGCACCAATTACAGAATTAAAAACAGATATATCTGGAGGTAATAAAAGTGACCTATGGCATATGCACAATTGGTTATTTCTACACTGTAATTCATTTTGTTTTAGCCCCTAGTGAACACTAGTTTTTCCAGTTTAATCTGCCTTTAGATGGCAATACACTTATAATGCTGGCAATATTCTGATCATCGAGTCTATCAAATGTCAAATGACAGAACTTCACTATATTACCTTTAACAAAAATGTTTCTATTGTTACTTACACAGACGCCTCCTCAGCTGTGGCACAGCAGCACAGGAGGCTTCTACTATGTATCTCTGGGAATGTAAATCAGCTATTGGGCAGTGGTGGACTGGGCTGTTCGGGTCGAGGAAACATTAGTGGGTCTGACAAACATTTCATTCAAATTTTTCAAATCATTTAAGTATCTGTCTTACTTCTATTAAGTCCTTCTGTTTATTAATTTGCATTTCTTACTGTCCCTTTACCTCCGTATCAAAGAAAAGGGGACTCAGCTTACTGGGGACAATAATTATCCTTAAAATATCTGGTTAGTAATGCAGGTTATAAAGTGCAAATTATATCAGTTTGGGGGCAGCTAATGACAATTGACCAGTATTTTTTTTGTTTTAAGGGTGAACCTGTTGTATTCAATTAGATCAACTGGACTTGAAGTTTAGTTCTTGAAGATGTTTCGCTTGTCATCCGACTGGCTTTCTCAATTCAGAATGACTTGTACAAGAATCTGTGGCAATTATGTACCCTGGAAAATCCCAATTAGCATATCACAGCCAAGTGTTAAGAGCGTGATTGGATAGTGGCTAAGAGGTGTTATAGGAACAGTAAGGTTCAAAACAGCATTGTACATGGCAGACAGATGGTGTCGAACCCCCCCACCTCTATTTAGGCTTGGTTTCTTTATTTTCACATAAATGGCCTCCTTAACATCTCTCTTGAACCAGTCACGTTCCTTTGCCAATATGTTAACATTACAATCTTCAAAAGGTATGTCCTTTATCCTTAAGATGCAGGTACACAGCTGAGTCCTGACCCGAGGAATTGGCTCTTCTGTGCTGGGCCATACGTTGATGCAGTTGTTGTTTGGTCTCCCCCACATACAAATCAGAGCATTCTTCACTGCACTGCACTGCGTATATGATGTCACTTTTCTTGTGTTTCGGTATTGGGTCCACAATAATAAGGTACCACAGAGTGAGGCAGAACAACTTCGCCTTAAGGTATCTGCAGCCTTAGCCAGTGCTAAAACTCCTTCATCTAACCTGACCACACAGGAAAGAAGAGCCTTAACATCCCTCAAGAAAGATTCTAGTATCACCATTCTACCGGCAGACAAGGGAAGATGCACAGTGGTACTTAACACCTCAGACTACCATGATAAAGGTGACCATGCTCCTGGCCGATAACAACACATATGAGGCTTTAACAAGGGATCCCACCAGCCGGTACAAGAAAAGCGTCGTAGACTTACTACAACAGCTGCAAAAGGATAAAGCCATTGATCAAGCAATGTATCATTGCCTCTACCCTGGTGAGGCACATCCATGCATATATGGACTCCCAAAGATACACAAGGAAGGGGCACCACTAAGACCTATAGTTAGCAGCATCAACTCTGTAACATACAAGGTGGCAAAATACCTAGCCAACATCTTAGGACCATTGGTGGGAAGTTCTAAGCATCACATCCAGAACTCTCAGGATTTCACCAACAAGATTGAAGATATAGTACTCGGTGTAGAAGAAACTATGGTGTCCTATGATGTGACATCTCTCTTCACCTGTATACCCACCAAGGAGGCTGTTGTCATGGTGAAAAAACGGCTAGGCCAAGACAGCACTCTCACCAGCAGAACTGATCTCAACCCAGAACAGGTGTGTGCCTTACTGGACTTGTGCCTGAATACCACCTATTTCAAATACAGGGATAAGTTCTATAAGCAAAAACACGGATGTGCTATGGGATCTCCAGTTTCACCCATTGTAGCCAACCTTTACATGGAGGAGGTAGAAAAACTGGCGCTTAATACCTTTAAGGGCATAGCACCCAGCCACTGGTTCAGATATGTGGATGACACCTGGGTTAAAATCCACCAGAAGGAAGTACAAGCTTTCACAGAACACATTAATGCGGTAGACCAAAACATCAAATTTACAAGGGAAGAGGTACAAAAACAACAAACTGGCTTTCTTGGAGAATGGTAAACTGGAAGTAGAGGTTTACAGAAAACCAACACACACAGATCAGTATTTGATGTTTGACTCCCACCACCCTTTAGATCACAAGCTGGGGGTCATCAGAACCCTGCAACACAGAGCTGAGAACATCCCCACTAGCACAGAGGCGAAGGCTAAAGAAATGAAACATCTCAGAGGAGCCCTTAAAACTTGTGGATATCCAGACTGAACACGAATACGAACAGTGAAGGGGAAAAGCAAGACAGGAGAAAGAACATGGTCATCCCATATGTAGCAGGGGTCTCCGAGAAATTAAGAAGAGTTTTCAAAAAACACCGTATCCCTGTCTGCTTTAAACCGAGCAACACGCTGAGGCAGCAATTGGTACATCCGAAAGACCCAATAACGAAACACAAGAAAAGCGACACCATATACGCAGTGCAGTGCAGTAAAGAATGCTCTGATTTGTATGTGGGGGAGACCAAACAACAACTGCATCAACGTATGGCCGTGTACCTGCATCTTAAGGATAAAGGACATACCTTTGAAGATTGTAATGTTAACATATTGGCAAAGGAACGTGACTGGTTCAAGAGAGGTGTTAAGGAGGCCATTTATGTGAAAATAAAGAAACCAAGCCTAAATAGAGGTGGGGGGGTTCGACACCATCTGTCTGCCATGTACAATGCTGTTTTGACACCTTACTCTGGGAGTTCCTATAACACCTATTAGCCACTATCTAATCACACCCTTAACACCTGGCTGTGATATGCTAATTGGGATTTTCCAGGGTACATAATTGCCACAGATTCTTGTACTTCTGAATTGAGAAAGCCAGTCAGATGACAAGCAAAACGTCTTCAAGAACTAAACTTCAAGTCCAGTTGATCTAATTGAATACAACAGATCTACCATGACCTGGATGAATGAGAACCTTCATAAGAATATTTAAGGGTGAACATTCCCCTTTAAAGCCTTTAGTAGTTTTAATTCATTATAGTTTCATTAAAAGATATATTCTTTTACATCACTGCTCTTTTAATACCATGGAGGAAAATTCAGCATTTGTACAGAGCTGAGGTCCTTTTAATGTATATGATATTTTTGTAGTTAATGGTACAGGCTGAGATGACGCACCTTTACTATTATCAGAAGGGACACAAACCACAACACAAGCAGTTCTCAATATCCCTGTCTATGAAATAGCTAAATGTATCCTATTAGCTGAAAGTCAGGAGCATATCCTGGAGACTTAGGTACCAGGAGGTGCAAAATTTTGCCCATGAGATTAATCTGAAGTAACCAATCAGATGTTAGCTTATTACTGTCTACTATAGTTAGTGTCATCCAAACAGCAAATGCCAGACTTAGATATTGTTTTATTTTTGATTATGTTAAAAAATAATCTGAATTGATCTTTGAGGTGTATGTTTTAAGCTAGCCACACAAGAATTGCAGCTTCAACAATTATTCCACAGAGCAATCCCAGGGAATGCTGCAAGTTTTCTAAAATCTGGATGACCGCAAGTTGGACATGCCAGTTGTGTGTCGACATTTATACATAGTTTCATGTTCTGTAAAGATTCTGTAAAGGTGACCCATATACTTGGGCCAGTTTTACACAAATCCTGTTGAATTTGATGTGATTTTTTAGGTCAGAATGGATTCACTTTACATTAAATTGAGGGAGCAATTCAATAGTAAGAGCACCCTACCAATCCCCATAAAGCATATGAGAGGTTGGTTGGGGCTGCAGAAATCAACCAATCATAACCCACTAGGAAGGGGAGCTGCGGAAATCAGGAAATACCAGAGACCTGCATATTTACAAATTATTTCTCCACAATGGATAGTTAGGAATTGTAGAATCGATTTAGGGTCATTCAAATCATTTTGCTTAAATTCTCCTTCAAGTACAAAGAAGTCAATTCTACTCATGGCCTTACATTCAGTTAACTGCTTTAACAATTAATAATAAAGTACTAGTTTATTGTTCTTATTACTTATGCTGGATAAAAGGTAATTTACATTAAATTACAGAGATAATACTCCAAAAATCCACAACTAAAAGTACTATAGATGTAATTTCGTTTAGGTTTTTATGGCAAGTTCACCCTTCAAACGAAAAATTATATATAGATAAATCACCCCCCAAAACTATTGTTAGAAAGCAGAGAGATGTAAGTCTAACCTAAAATGCTGCTCTTCTGTTCTGTTCTAAAATGCTGATGTTCTTGTTCTCTCTCTTTCTGCTTCCTGGCCCTTTCAGTTCGCAGATGTCAGTCATGGATGTAACACATGACATCATAGCCAATGACCAATTGCTTTTCTCCTAGCTGACGCTTCTGAGCATGTAAAGGCTTGTTAAAAAGAGCTTCAAGATGAGGTGGAAAATTTGTCCATCAATTTATCTAACTTTTTTTTTACAGCTTAACTAAAGAATGGGAGGTAAATGAGCTATGTCTTAACTTCCGTTCTTCACTAAAACTTGCAGGACAGGAGGAGAAAACTTACCCGTGGATTGCTCCAGCGTCAGGCTTCTCCGTCATTCTCCAAAGCATCCACGCTCCTTTGCCCTGTGTGCGCATGTGTGCACGATGCAAAGGACTGTGGATGCATTGGAGAATGTCGTGTCGGAGTTCTTCAGTGGCACTGGTTCGATCCAGGTGAAGAACGGCAGGTAAGACATAGCGCATTAACCTCCTGTTCTTCCGTTAAATAGTAAAAAAGAATGTTAAATAATTCGATTGACATACCCTTTAAGAGGCAGACAGAAGAGGGAGAGCATTATTTTCCTGCATAACAAATTAGCTCTATATCTGTCAGCTTTCTAACTATTCCAGTTATAGGTTTTGTAGTATTATTTACCTATATATCATTTTTAATTTGAGGTGTGAACGTGCCCTTTAAAATTCTAAAGCACCTATACTACGACCATCGCCAAGTAAGGGATAAAAGTATTATGGAAAACTAACATCACTGCCTGCCGTACATGTCAATCAGTCACATCAGAGACACATAAGGTTCGTACACACGTGCGATGGCGGGTCCCTACCAGCGACGCACGATGTGTACGAACGAACATTTCGGTCGATGATCGGCCCGTGTGTGAGCAGTTTATCAGCCAATACGGTTGTTCGTACAGAGATTCGCCAGGTTGGTCAGGCAAAGATCCCGGCCAAACGTCCGTTTTGGCCGATTAAGTGCCTACACACACACGAGCCGATTATCGGCTGAAACGTTCGATTGTACACATCGTGCGGCACCGGTCGGGATCCGCGATCGCATGTGTGTACGAACCTTTAGAGAAAAAATCCAAAGGCTAAAAAAACGCAGATGCCGGCAAATTACCCTGAAGAGTTCACATTTCTAACAGGAAGACTGAACGCTGGATTGTTTCTTCATAATCCCTCCTGGATACATTATTAAATAAAACATTTTTAATATTTAAATGAATTCAAGCCAATCAGATCTTTCTAACAAGACTATAAAAGGTTTAACCAGTTATCTGCACACGTGGGACATTCATGATCAGCATATCTGACTTTAGGCTTTTTAGTGAGAGCTGCTATATAGTTCACAACAGCTGAGATTCTATAGGAAGGAATATCTGCTGTACCATTTCTTCATGTTCACTATGAATGCTGTTCTATCCTGGTCTATATCTATATCACAGCAAGCAGAATTGGTGCATCCACCTATATGCATAAATACACAGTTGAGCACAAGTACTATTAGTCTGTGTACACATTAAAGGGCATTTCCACCGTTAAAAAAAAAAAAAAAAACTGGTGTCTTGTCAGTTATTTGCCCCAACTGCTATTTTCCCCAGTTTATTACATGCATTTGTAACAAGATATTTAATCATAAGTTCTGTTCCTATCTGGAAAAGGTATCGGGCTGCCTTCCCCGTCTCCAAGGACTTTTTATATGCTTGAGCATGTGCAGAGTAGGCAGCAGGTGAAACAGCAGTCAATCATTGGTTGTGATGTCAGTAGTCACAGCCTTGATTGACGCATGAAGGGAGGGGCCAGCTTACTCTGCCTGAATAGGGACAATAATAATCCTTAATATTGCAGGTAATAAAGTGCAAAATATATCAGTTGGGGTAGGGGGCAGGTAAATCACAATTTACTATTTTTTTATTTTAAGGGTGAACATTCCCTTTTGTTATAATTTTCATCTTTACTAAATATTAAGGGGTTTATTTACCAAGAGGTTTGAACAATTGCCTGGGCTATGCATTTGCAGCATCCAATCAGATGTTAGATTTTTACTAGTCTATTACAAAAGAAAACATTTGAGAACATCTGATTGGTTGCTGCAGATTAAAGCTGTGTACACATTCCAAAATTTCAGTAATAATTTTCGCCTGCAACAAACCAGTCAAACAAGCCCATGATCAGACATGCCGGTCTTGCCCAATCTTTCAGTCTTGAATGGACTGGGCGACTGACCATGCCGAAATTTCGCCCCATTTGCGGACCACCTCTATTTATTTTTCACATATAAAAACCTGTGTGTACCCAGCAGTAAAGCACAAGAACACAAAAAGTTTCGGTCCTATTTCATGAATTAAATGCGTCCTTTATTTCTTTGAATTATGTTTACCACATTTCCACCCTCTACTTGTATTTCAGCAAACTTCTTTTGATATCATCAATTACGAATGAAATTCTGCTCCAGCCAAATTACATGTAACCTTCCTACTCACTTGACTTGCTGCCCCTTCTGCAGCTGCTCCTGCATCCATGCGGCGGTCTGCAGGGTGCGCTCTCCTCGGCCTCTCCACAGGAGAATTTCTTCTTCGATAGAAAAGCACATAAGCGTATCTTGTCACAACTTGGCTCTCGTCCACCGTAGTGACTGTACTGTCATCAAAGAGTCTCCAGCCTGAGGAAGCAAATAAACATGTAAGACTAATGGCTCGTACACATTGTGCGATCGTGGGTCCCGACCACGACGCACGATGTGTACGAACGAATGTACGGCCGAAACAGTCGTTCGTTGGGGATCACTGAATGACCGACTTGGCGGATCTCCGAAAGAACGACAGTTTCGGCCAATAAGTGCCTACACGGCCGAAACGTTTGTTTGTACACATCGTGCATCGCGGGTCGGGACCCGCGATCGCACGTGTGTACGAGCCTTAACAATGGACAGAATTCAATGTTTCCTTGGGAATCCTTGGCAAACATAAAGGTGATCTTTTCTCTGTAGTGTGGTTAGGAGATAATTATTTAGCATGGCTGTTGCAGAACAACAAGATGGACAATGATGCAACAGCACTGGATAAAGCAACCCACTATTGGCATTGTGATAGCCATGTGGTTAGCATCAACGATTCCTGGGTTCATACTGGATGACATCTTTAAGGGATATCTAGGTTCTCCTCCCATTAGAAGGACATACTAATTGTGTGCGTTTGCTGTAGAATAACATACAGTGAGTGAAAGAAGGATTTGTCCCCCTGCTGATTTTGTACGTTTACCATCTGACAAAGACATGACCAGTCAATAATTGTAATGGTTGGTTTATTGTAGCTGTGAGAAAAGGAACAACAACAACAAAACAGTTCACAAAAGTCAAATTGATGTGCATTGTAATGAGTGAAAAAAGTATTTGATTCCCTATCAACCAGCAAGATTTCAGGCTCACTGAATGCCAAGTAAGAAGTTAAGATAATAAGTATCCTCTGTAAGGGTGTGCTCCTAATCCTAGCTTGCTTCATTACCCGAATAAAAGACATCTGTTCACAGTAGCAATCAATCATTCAGATTTCAGACTAGCCACCATGGCCAAGACCAAAGAGCTGTCACAGGGACAAGATCTACACAAGGCTGGACTGGGATACAAGATTATCTCCAAACAGCTTGGTAAGTAGGTGACAACAGTTATGAGAAGGTAGACACATTATGCTTTGAGACAAGACATCTTCACCTCATCAAAGGGATGAAGGACAGGACATGTTCCATCAAATCTTGGGTGAGCACCAGCTTCCCTCAGCCAGGACTTTGAAAATGGGTGGATGCGTATTCCAGCATGACAATGACCCGAAACACAAGGTGAAGGCAGAAAAGTAGTGGGTCAAGATTAGAAGAAGCACATTAAAAGGTCATGGAGTGGCCTTACCAGTCTCCAGACTTTAATCTGAGGAGGGAGCTGAAGGTTCGAGATGACAAACATCAGCCTGGAAACCTTACTTACTTGGAGATATGTGCAAACCTGGTGGCCAACTACAAGAAACATCTGACCTCTGTGATTGACAACAAGGGTTTTGCCACCAAGTACTAAATCCACTTTTGTGAAGGGATCAGTATTTGCAATGCACATCAGTCTCTGACTGTACACTGGGTGTTTGAGGTTTTTATTTTTTTGGGGTTCTTCTGTCTTTCACAGCTTTAACCTACCATTATCAATGGAGTCCCGCACTCACTCCTTCCATAGTCCTCTGCCCCGGTGCTACTATAAAAAGTCCATACAGCATACCAGAATATATAGAGCACTCAGGGGTCTTTTCATAAAAAATCCATTTATTGATGCAGTGAAAACATCTACGCGTTTCAGCTGTGAACTACAGCCGTCATCAGGTAAACTATTAGGATATATCAAACAGCAATCCCATATCATCAACCTAAAGCTAGCAAGCCTGTATTTACCTCTAGACTCCCCTATTTAAGAAGATAAAGTACATCATAACAAAACATTATTTTACAAAAAAACAGGATAATGTAATTTGTTCATTCAGTCCTCTAGGGCTAAGTGTCCCCAATTCCTTATTCCAGAATACCTCGCATTGAAGAAGTATCCTGCTTCTGTCCTGGGGGTTTTGAATACCTACCACTTGGTCAATGGCCATCCACTTAAGGACTGCTAGGGAGTGTCCTTTTTCTTTAAAATGTCAGGGTACCGATTGTTCCTCATAGTTATTAAAAGGACAAGAACTTTTGAATTCATTTTTATTAGATAAAGCTGCCCTGATTTATGGTTGGCCATTCTATCTCTCAGTGTAGTGGTGGTCTTTCCTATATAGTATACCACACATGGGCAGGTAATAAAGTATATAGCATCCGTACTTAGACAGGATAATTTCCTTTTAATTTTGTATCTGATGACGGCTGTATCTTCATTTAATATCTCAGGAGCCAGGGACGAATGTGAGTATGTGCATGCGCGCTATAGTGGATAGAACCAGGAAGCAGTTGGGACCTGTCATTTCTGCAGTGGAGGATCATGCAAAAGGTAAATATACTAACCTTTGTCCCTGACTCCTGAGATATTAATTGAAGAACGAGAGGTAAGACAGCTCCATAACCTCCCGTGCTTCAATCAATACATTAAAGGAAAAGTTCACTTTTGCAGTGAACTATTCCTTTGAGAGATATTAAGTGATTTGTCCTACATCTTTAAAACAATCCTCTGCAATGCTACAAACTACTGCCAGCCCTAGCTCACTTTACTTCCAGCAGGTGGTCATGTATGCGCACCCAGCCGACCTTCCCCATAAAGAACATGGGAGGTTGTTTAACGTGCGTGTATGGGCCTGTTTTCACATATAGCGGATGGATTTCGATGGAATCAGCAGTTGCAGGTTAATGGCTATCCGTAACCTCATGTCATGTTGGGATATGGTTGGAAACAAATGCTGCTGTTTACACAATTGACAGATTATTTCAGCGCATTAAAAAGATTAACTTCTGGATAGATAAATGGCACTTCATTGCTTTGAAATGTGTTGTTATACCTTTCACATTCACCTCTCTCTATTTCCTTCCTGTCCCTCTGCCTTTTTTTCCCTTTCTGAGCTACTTGTGTAGACAGACATATGCAAAACCTAGTTTTCCTGTTTGTGCTTTGATCTTCAAAGTGGAGTTAGAACCCTAGTGAAAGATCTCGCTTTCCCTTATTTGCACAGTAGCCCTCTCATGCCAAACAGATCAATCGTTTTCAAACCGTGAAATCCTCAGCTCTAGTTCCAAATTTTACAGCTTCAGCTGGTGCAGAAATCAATTTGATATCAATGGACTTTCCAGTGGATAGGACAATGTATTCTGGGCACTTATTATATCCTATTTGCACCCCGATGACAGTATTATTGGCATCCAGCACTTTTGGTAACATTCTTTTATACATTTCCCTGCGGTTTTATCCATTTTAGGATTATTTTTTAGACAAGTGTTTATTCTATTCCCAGACCCTTTTAACTTGAAAGCATTACATACCCACATCACTCCTTTGGCTATTCTTCTCATTGGGAAGTCTAGCATATGCTGTGTAGTGTCCTCCAATCATTCCTCCATAATGGTTAATCACAGCATACAGGTCATAGATAGGCATCTGGTGGTCTTCCTTCTGTCCTATACAAAAAGTGCTAAGGTCTAGATTCCTGTAAAAACAGAAAACCCGGCAGTGGTCATCATCCATCTCATACAAGACTTCCTGCAGATTGTTGGTTACACCAAGAGGCACAATTGGTCACTCACTGGTAATGTGACTATGAAAATCATTTCTGTCCGTCTGTCGCCATAATCTAACTCTTTAAAAGTTAAAAGCAAAGGACAGGAAGTAGGGATACTCACTCCTATCGCCCACAAAATTATAGTTACGAGGTATTAAAAAACAAAACAAAAAAAACTTTAAATAAAAAATTGCCGGCTGCTGGTAGAGCTGGAAAGATTTTATGCTGCACCATCCTTACAATAGAGAAACCTCACCTGACAGGGAAGTCCACCATATCATTGATTTTATCTCTCCATATAAACGTTCGGAAGGAGAAGCGTTTGAGTTGGATTATCAGAATGTTCGGGAGACGCCAAAGCATCAGCTGTTTGGAAGCTTCTCTGTGCTGGTTACATTTAGGACAGTACCTGCATTGAACATTTTGAGACAATAATTATTAAAGGGAGGGTTTTCTGCATAAAAAGACATTAAAGTATAATACTCTGCTTTATAGAGACATCGCTAAACAGAACACCGGGTAGCTTTTTAGGTTAGATTTACATCTCTCTTTTAAAAAATTGCACTAAAAATGTCAGTAATAAATAATGGTAATGCAGCCCCAGCCCTAAGGCAGCAAATCAGATTAAAAAAAAACAAAAAAAACTTTGCTGCAAACTGTAGATGACCCCCCCCAAACCCCACTTTCGCCATATACAGAGATTCCAAAACCGCTTCTGAACTTGCTTACTTGACCCGGTCCCATGCCGCTCCTACGCTGCTGACAGCCACTCCAATTTCTGGTTGCGGCTGTCAGTTAAGGCGTGACGTGACATCACGCCCAATTGCATGACAGCCGCGACCAGGAAGTGAAGTGTCTGTCTGCACAGAAGTCCCCTGCTCCTGTTTTTGCTCAAAACAGGATCAGGGGGCAGCACCTAGATGGCAAGGTACCGGGTCAGGTAAGCAAGTTCAGGAGCTTCTTTGGAATCTATGTATATGGTAAAGGGGGGTTGGGGGGGGGGGGGGGGAGGGTCATCTACAGTTGGCAGCAAAGTTTTTTAGTTTTTTTTTTTGAGTGGACTTGCCCTTTAAGGAGCAATCAGACCCATTTCTGCTGCCGCTAAAATGGTTCCAGGATGCCATCTCAGAGTGCAGATAATCACTGTTGGCCAATTCCACTTACCAGGCTTCCTCAGGTGCAAGAACTTCTGGCTTAGTAAAGAGGTTCAAACACTGTTCCAGGGTGAAGAGTCCAGCCCTGGCAGCTTTACTGGCTGATCCAGGATCCTCCTCACACTCCAGTTCCTTAGATTCTACCAGAACAAATTCCTTTGCACGCTCATTATTCTTCCAAACAAGGGCTAGCGAGCAGTCATCAGGCAGGTCTAACACTGAATCCCCTGCAGAGTAGAAAGCTACTTAATAAATGGTAATGTCTCGGAGGGCAAGTTTGCCATAGTTCATATAAAAACAGATACATTTCCTGGAAGTATCTCCCCATTCAGATCAAATATAAAGGTGGGGGTCAGTTATATTATGTCTTGTAATTAAGGTAAAGATTTCCTTTAAATACAGATTAACCCCAGGACTGAATTTTTCCGAGAACAATGCTTAAATTATGATAGCTTTAGATAATCTCCAAGAAAATGCTGTTCAGAATTATTAGATTATACCAATTTACGAGTTTCATCCTATAATCCAATAAGAAATTTGCCTGTTTACTCATCACAATAAAAAGAAGGAAAACCAGGAGGTAATTATCTGTCAATCCCTTCTATGATGGCTTTGGTGGTATTTACCGTAAGTGGAAATGAAGTCTAAAGACTTCCAATAGATAGAGAACATTCACAAACATACAAACTGCATCTCAACTTTGCTGTGGCTGCTGGGTGATTTCTGAAATTAAATTAACCTGTGGGTAATAGGGGTCATCCCCTATAATCCTCCATAGCAGGGTAACGCAGTACACTTTATATGCTCTGTAGTGCTTAAAGGGCATATTTTAGCCTCCTCACCCCCAAAAGATGCGTTTTAATGTTGCCTTAATTAGACTATCTTACGCCGAGATATATTTCCTTTTACCTCAGCAGATCCCTCACTGGAAGTTTCCAGCTTTCTGTTTTGAAATGGTTACGAGCACAAAGAAGCAGAGCACGCTCGTTACCAGCTCTTCTGGGTATGGACTATTAGGCATTGGCCGCGACATCATCATCATGACCAGGACTGACAGTACATTCGAGGACAGTACAGTACATACCCGGAGGCAGGAATTTCAGCAAGGGTTCAGCGGAGGTAAAAGTGAGCATATCTCAGCGTGGGAGCATTGGATTAGGGTAAGATTAAAATGCATCTTAAGTTTGGGGGGGGAAGGATAAAACACCTTAATTATCTTTTGTCTGGACATGCCCTTTATCAGATCAAAACATGGAAGTTGCAGCCTTGCTTCCAAGAAGATGACAATCGTATAACGGCACAGAATACAGAACAGAAAAATCTTTTTTTTTTTGCAAACACATTCCAATAGTCCTGTCCTAACAATGAAATAATCCTTTGCTTTTCATACAAAAACAGAAAAAGAATCTTTGCAATGTATTTGAACCTATTTCCCGAATATTTATCTTTTGCAAGGACCTATTTATCATTTTGCAGCAAACAACAAGAAAAGGAGATTTTTTTTACTCACCATAAAATCTCTAGCCCTGGGGGACCCAGGCACAGCAGGGGTTAAAGGACAATTATACTCACCTTCCCTTCGCTCCTCTTCTTGGTTCATTACCTTTTACCCAGGGTGAGGACCTGAATCGCTAGGCAGAGTCTTATAGCAACGCTGCTCTGCTAGGCTCCGCCCCCTCCTCCCCGTCGGCGACGAGGCCAATAGGAAGGCACGCTTGTTGCAGAGCGTGCCTTCCTATTGGCCTCGTTCAGTTTAAGCTAAACTGAACTGATATACCACACAGATAATCTATTTAACTAAAATAACAGTTTTAACAACTTGGCAGTCCTATTACATAGGGAGGGTAGTGCCTGAAGACCATGTGGCTGCTCTGCAAATCTGATCTATGGAGGCTCCCCGACAAGCTGCCCATGAAGCGAAGTAAGATGACACTCCGAATCCATCTCGCCAGAGTCTGAGGTGACGCTCTGGAGCCATTGTGCGGCCCCGTTAGGAGGATGAACAGTGCCTTGGAAGAACTAAAAGATTCCGTTCTGGAGATGTATATCCGAAGAGCTCTGACTACATCCAGTGTGTGCAACTGGCCGAAGATATAGAGCTGGGACGACAATTTCCTGACTTAGGTGAAAAGAGGAAACGACTTTCGGTAGAAAAGTTGGGTGAGGCCGAAGAACTGCCTTATCCTTGTGGAAGGAGAGACAGGATGGTTTCCACAGACAGAGCTACCAGCTCTGATGCCCTGCGTATTGAGGAAATGGCGTTTTCCAAGTAGGAGAGATAGCGTTACCAACCTCAGAGGTTCAAAGGGTGGTCCTTGTAGAACTCTTAAGAACCAGGAGAAGATCCCATGGTTGTACCGACTGTCTGCGCAGAGGACGAATGTGAGCCACCCCCTGTAAGAAGGTTTGCACATCCTTTCGTGATGCCAGTCGCAGATGAAAGAAAATGGACAGAGCTGCAATCTGAACCTTTAAGGCACTGAGAGACAGTCCCTTATCCAATCCTACCTGTAGAAAACGTAGCAGTCTAGATAGGACTAATTTCCTAGAGGAAAACCCCTGTGGAAGAGGTCCCAATTTATGTATCTCTGCCATATTCGGTGGTAGATTTTTGCGGACGTCAATTTACATGTGGCAATCATGGTGGGGATGACAGATAAGGGAATGCCTCTTATCCTCAGAATGGAGGATTCAATAGCCAAGCCATCAAATTTAGTCTTTGAAGATCCGGGTGGAGAAATGGACCCTGAGAAAGAGGGTCTGGACGGGGGGGGGGGGGTCTGGACG
Organism: Hymenochirus boettgeri; assembly: GCA_019447015.1. NCBI lineage: Eukaryota > Metazoa > Chordata > Amphibia > Anura > Pipidae > Hymenochirus > Hymenochirus boettgeri. The sequence continues at coordinate 250,597,252 of CM033472.1, read as the reverse complement.
GGGGGGGGGGGGGTAGGGGCCATGGTTCATCCTGTGACATTCTTAGAAGTTAGGAGATCTGTGAACCAGGCCCTTCTCGGCCACCTGGGAGCTATGAATATAGTTGTGGTCCCTTCCAACTTTACCTTTTTCAGTATGTGCGGAATCATTGCTATTGGAGGGAAGGCATACACTAACTGGAACCGCCATACCAGTGCATCTATGAGGTGCCAGAGGATCTCATATTCTCTCACAAAAGAGGGGAATCTTGCGGTTGAGACGCGATGCCATGATGTCTATTTACGGAGTTCCCCACCGACGAGTCAGATTTGTGAACGCTTCCTGATGAAGAGACCATTCCCCCCGGATCCAGAGTGTGGCAGCTGAGGAAGTCTGCTTCCTTCAGAATCCCTGGCATGAAAACCACAGAGATCGCAGGAACATAGTGTTCTGCCCAGGACAGAATGTGGTGGGCTTCCTCCATGGCCATGTCGCTCCGAGTGCCCCCCTGGTGGTTGATGTATGCCACCGTTGTGGCATTGTCCAACTGGATTCTGACAAAGCTGTTTGTCAGTTTTTCTGTCCAGTGCGAAAGGGCCAGGTATATGGCCCGTAGTTCCAGAACATTTATCAGAAGAAGGGACTCTTGCGTTGACCAGATGCCTTGCGTTGTGAGGGACCCGTACACTGCCCCCCCTCCCCATCCTGACAGACTTGCGTCTGTGGAAATCACATCTACGGAGGTAGGCAGAGGGTGTTCACTTTCTGGAGATTGCGGTCTTATGTGCACCATACCAGGGACCTCTGGATTGGGTGTGGCAAGGGGATCATGGGAGTCCAGAGATCTGTTCCAAACCTTTAACATGTGGCGTTGAAGTGGGCGCAGATGGAACATGGCATATGGAACTGCTTGGATGGCAGATACAATTTTCCTTTCTAAGCGCATGGCTTGACTGATTGAGATCCGGGGTTTTGCAAGTGTCTGGCGGGCTAGTATTTTGAGGGCTTGGCTCTTCTTGTAAGGAAGGATAATTTGTTGTCGGGGAGTGTCGAACAACATGCCCAAAAATGTCAAGAGGGGGCTGGGAATGAATGATGACTTGCGAGGGTTGATAATCCAACTGAAGATTAGGGTTTGAGTGCAAATTTTTACATGCGTTGAGGCAAAGGCAAGGGATGATGCTTTGATCAGTAGATCGAATACGTACAAGCGATGACAAGCCATCACCTTGGTGAAGACCCGAGGGGCCGATGCGAGGCCAAAGGGTGGGGCCGTGAACAGATAGTGGCGCTTTCCCACTGCGAATCTCAGAAAGCGATGGTGGCCCACGCCAAATGGCTTCCTGTATGTCAAGTGACGCTAAGAAATCTCCCGGGTCTATGGCCAGAAAGACTGACCGTAAAGATTCCATCTTGAAATGGATCTTCCTGACATACACGTTTAGCTCTTTGAGGTCTAAGACCAGCAGAAAGTTCCATCTTTTTTACAAACTAGGAAGAGATTCGAGTAGAAACCTAGAAACCTGTGGGAATTAGGTACTGGAACTATTACTTTGGACCATAATAGTAGGACTATTGCTTGGTTTAGAGCTTGCCGTTTGGATGGCGCTCTGGGCAGGTTGGACGGGAAGAAACGTCTTGGGGGACAAGAAATGAACTCTATTCGATATCCTTGAGAGATAACATCCAGAGTCCAGGAGTCTGTGGAAGGGTGGTTCCACGCTTCCCCAAAAAGTCTTAGCCATCCTCCCACCCAAGATGAAGGAGGATAGTCATGACGACTTTGGTTTTCCGCCGCTAGGCCGAAAGGATCGCCTCCTATTGGGCCAGATTCTGGAAGACATTTGTCTTCTTGGAGGGGCCTGGACTGATTGCTCTGCAGGAGTTCTTGGGGTGGAGCGGAAGGGGCGAAAGGAAGGGTGTCTATGAGAGTTAGGTAGCCTAAGGGGTCTGTTTTTGGGGAAGAAAGGAACTTTTCCCCCACTGCTTGAGTGATTATTTTTTCTAGTTCGGGGCCAAACAGCTGTCCACCTGAAAAGGGAAGTTAGGGACTTTTTTTGAAGCCGCATCAGCTGCCCAGGCTTTCAACCAAAAGACACTACGTGTTGCCGTTACTGAGGCGGAAGCCTGAGTGATTAGCCTGCTGGAATCTAAGGCTGCGTCTCCAATATAAACCACAGCATCTGATAAATCCTGGATTATCTCTAATAGGTGGGATTTTGTTGGGTCAGGACGGAGATATTGGTATAATTGAGCCATACCTCCATAGCTTTTGCCATCCAGGCGGAGGCAAAGGTGGGTCTTAGAGCAGACCCTGAGGCTGAAAAGGATATTTTTAATAGCGCCTCAATGCGTCGATCGTTTGGGTCTTTAAAGGTCACTGCTTCGGAAAGGGGAATGGTGGTGGCTCTGGAGAGTCGAGCCACTGGAGGGTCCATGATAAAGAGCCGGGACTGAGGGGGTCGGCGCTCTGGATCAGACCATTCTTGTAGGACAATTTTGTCTAACTGGTTATAGGAGGGAAATTGAACCAAGGCTTTTTTAACGCTAGAGAAGAGCGTTTTGGAAGGGTCCTCTTGGGATTCTGAGCCCTGAATGTTAAGAACAGAAAGGACTGACCTTATGAGTGAATTTACAGCTTCCGGAGTAAAGGTAGATTGTGACTCCTGTTCGGGAGTGTCATATTCAATTTCACCTTCCTCTGTGATCTCATCGTCCTTTTGAGGAGACTCCTCAGTTAAACAGGATGCAATAGGTTTCTGTGGCCTTGTAGGTCTGGAAACTCTGTCTGCAGTCACCAGCTGTCTGGATTGTAGGACCTGTGAAATGGAAGCAGACAGGGAGGACATAGAGACGGCTAATGACTTAGCCTAAGCTGATTCCTGCTCCAGAGGGGGCCCCTGAGGAGCTGAAATTTGAGTACCCTCTGGTAAATGTTTTAAAGAATCTAATGATTCCTAAATGGCTCTTGCCCATTCTGGCATTTGACTGACTGTGTCAGTAGGCACAGACGGAGGGTCATTGGTAGCGTTACAAGAAGCGTTACAAGAAGCGCACACCCCACCCCCAGAGCAATCCCTAAAAGATAGCTGGCTGCCTAAGGGAACTAAATAGAAGCAGAGGCTGTAGCAAACTGCTAGAATAGCAGCGGAGAAGCTGACCGGATTGCAGCTTTAGGCTGCCGCAAATGGAGTCCTGGAGAGAGACGATCACCTTGCTAGTGGTTAGCCGTCTAGCAGCCGCAGGAACCGCGAATAGTGTAAGTCGCGCTAAGGGAAAAGGACGCACAAGGCCAGAAGGAGATGCTCCCGCCCTCCCGGAGGACCCCCAGGCCTTACCTGAAGGCAGAGGTGTCCATGGATATGCCAGTCCGGTAATGGGAACTTCTGCAGGGAATCACAACAGTGCGCACTGGGGACTGTTGGATCCTGTGCCCAAGAACTTGAGCAGTGACCCTCCTTTCCTTAAGGAGGGTTCAGATGAAGATCAGAGGAGGGGGGGGGGACAGCAAAACGGGAGGGAGAGGGAGGACTCTCCTGCGCATGCCTCAAACATTGTCGAGGTTGAGGCAGACACAGGAGCAGAATGAGTCACACAGAGATCCTACACTGCACTTTCCTGGACTTAGGAGGGGCATAGCAGGAGAACCATTTGGAGCAGAAATGTAAGGTAAGGATTTTATTGGGTTAAATTTTAGTTTTGGGGTTGGGCATGCCCTTTAATAGAATCGAGATTCAAGCAGAGCTAAGATCTCTGTAAGACTCGGTAACCTGAGCACTTTATTGTGAACTGCATGTTTGGTTGAATAAAACATTGATTGATGGGACTTTGGGCTCCTCGACTTTATTCTTCTCTAAAAAAAGTGTTTTTTTTACTCACCAGGAAACATGTAGATGAAGGATCTAAATGTGAAATGGAGTGTTTTCCCATAACCGTCCCTAATAGCAGTTAAGTCGAACTCACCTTTATCTTCCAACCTTAACTCTTTGTTGTTCGAGTCGATGACATTTATGTAGAATAGAGAAGGATGGACACTCAGGGATTCCACAGATTGCTGGAAACCAGGCACAGCAGCTAAGGATTAAACACATTTCAGAATTCAAACTTTAACAGCAAACCAAAAGCAATCATCTCAATTTACTGCTACTAGAATAACTCTCCTCACAGGCAAGCAGTTTTTTTTAGACTACAAAGGAATAAAATAAATTTTTCCCACAAGAGCCTAATGTAAAACACACAAGCCATTGGGGAAGAACCACTGTAGTGACTTTGACTAACCCCTCCCCAAAACACGGAGATGCAAACTAGATCATTGGACAGCTCATGTTTTTTTCCCCCTCTGAGCATGTTTGAGCCAGTAGTTTAGGAGAGGAGTTAGAAGTGACAGCTTGTCACTATTCACAGATAACCCGTATCTCTGATTAGAAATTTCTTTGAAAAGGCAAGTGATAAGACTGTTTAAGTCAGTAGTGTGTACCCTGTAATTTAAAAAACTTAAATAACAATGTCACAGATGGGCTGTGGTTTGGGTAAATAAGATTGGAGAAACACCTTCTTATAACAGAAGGCATCTTGCAGTCTCATGCTATATGAATAGCATTGCCCACAAATTCTAAGAAACAAGAAGTAATTTCTTACTCCCAGGTTTCCCAGAGTAAAGGGCGGAGATATGCAAAATACTCCTTTATGTCCCTTAGCTTATGCATGTGTCTAGAACCGCTGGCTTAATAACATGCAACATAGCCTAATATATAGAGCCAATCATCGGACCTGCAGTCATGTTTCGATCTTGTTAGATCTCATCAGTGCAAGATACAGATTCATGGCTCTAGAGTGTAGGACTTGGGCGTACAGTAGAAAAGGCAGATAGAAAGCTTAGGGATAGGGGGGCCAAAAGGAGCAGAAAGCCCTCCTCTGAGGTAAATAAGATTTTAATAGTATTTTGAGATAACTATACTCTTGCAGTAATTAACTGCATTCTGTTAAAAGTTTTAAAGCTCCTATTAACACATGTTCTACAATGACAGACATGGGAGAATCATCAGTGACAATGACTGTGGGAGGAGCAAGAAAGAAGCCAATCACTGCAGAGGTATAATTGTTCTTTTATTGTAGCAGCTGAGGTAACAATTAGATGGTATGTAAGGGTTGGATGACAACCCAGTTATACAAACCTTTTTCTTTAAACGGTCACTGGTTTATCTGTTGTATTCAGTTAGATCAACTGGACTTAGCTCTTGAAGACGTTTCTCTAGTCATCAGACTTGTCTTTCTCAATTCAGAATGTACAAGAATCTGTTGGCAGTCAAGTACCCTGGAAAGTCCCAATTATGAGAGCCTTCTGAATGCAGGCCTAACACCTGGCTTTCATATGCTAATTGGGACTTTCCAGGGTACTTAAAGGATAAGTACACTATAAAAGCAAGTTCAATTTTTTTTTTCTAGGTCCCTCCTGAGCTTACCTTTGCTGATGTAAAGATGCTGACATCATGGATGTGCCGTGTAGACTGTTTAGCCCCTCCCCTCTGAGACTTGCTGGATCTCCATCTTCTAAAGCCTCCAAGCCATGAACACATGGAAAAGATTTAACTTAACTTGCTTTTACAGTGCACTTATCCTTTAATTGCCAACAGATTCTTGTACAAGTCATTCTGAATTGAGAGACCCAGTCGGATGACTAGCAAAACGTCATCAAGAACTAAACTTCAAGTCCAGTTGATCTAATTGAATACAACAGATCTACCATGACCTAGGTGAATGAAAACCTTCACAAGCATTGGTTTACTGGTTTATACTCAATAATTATAGCCTCCTTAGTTCTAAGTTATCCAGACCTCCAATAACTTGGGCCTAGGCGGTTTTGCACCCAGGCCATTCGAGACCAGAGGAGTGTAGATTTCTCTATATGAATGAGACACACATTCTTGAATAAGATTGATATAGACATTCCATCTGTGACAGATCATTTGAGTGACGGGTCGGTGCTTGTGCTCCCGAACCATATATCTTTGGGAGTGTTTTATAAACTTTTGTGTATAAAAACGCTTCTTAGCTCCCATTTATTCATTACGATACTCCTCAGAATTCAATACTATAAATTCCCCCAAACACAATTTTTAAAGAAATGAAACCTGTGAATTGTCTGAATATAAGACTAGGTATCCCAGCAACCTCTTAATTAAACATGCAATGTGACTCACACACAGTTTAACCTACATGTTGTCCCAGACAGCAGCAATGGGCCACAGAGGATGCCAGTACAGAGAGGGGAAGGGAGCTGCACAGAATCCCTTTTATCACACAGGTCCTAACTTATTGTTTGTATCCTTTAGGCTGGGCACAGTGACACAGAGCAAAATTCTCAAAGAAAATGTAACAGACTGATTCCTACCCTCTGGTTTGACAGATTTCTCATAGACAGTTTCTTTCTCCCCTGCAGGATCTATTTCTTTTGTAGTCTCTGTGCTGTGTTCAGAAAAGCCAGAGTCATTGCTATAAAGAGAGTTCCTATCCCCGGATGTCTTTCCATGTGCAACAATGTGGTCAATGTGATCTTCATCTCCAGACTCTGAGTGCTGCAAGGGAGGAGGTGGTGGGGCGGTTTGAAAAGACTGCATAGACTTGTGTTTGTCCTCTTCACCAAATTCCCCTAAAACTGGGAGATCAGACTGTGCAGCCAAATCCGGCTTCTCTGTGCTGTGATCTGGTGATGTCCTTCCTGGATTAAATGGAGGCTGGAATACATTGACAGAATATCTACAAATGGAGAGATGAGGATAGGTAAAATAAGGAAACTATAGAGATCAAGGACAACCAAATGCAATCATTAACTTTATCTGAGCCCATTTCCCACCTGCAAGTGTTTAAGTCAAATAGTTGATAGTAATAAAATCTGCTTGTGATCACTAAATTAACAAAAACAAAAAAATATACATATAACCTAAATAACTGTAAGCATACCAAGTACTAACTAGTAATAAAAGATGTAATAATACAGGGTAGCACTGACCTTGCATAACCCTCCAGCAGCTGTGCTAGGCGGGAGTACGTCAAACGAGACTCTGGAACACTGATGAAGAACGGACACCCAATGTTCTCTGGGCGGCAAGTGTTCTTGTGATCTGGCCAATGTGATTTCTGGCAAATCCTACCGGATAAAGAGCAAGTCTGATGACTTTCAAAACATTATTACCAGAAATTAAAACAAGAACAGTCCGTCCCCATAAGCGCAGGTTCTTTCCTTGTAGAAATAGTCACACTGTAGTTCTGCAAGAACTGCAATTGCCAAGGGGTTTCTGACAATAGACCATCCCCTGCTTCATATCACTCAAATTTTTGTTTTAATTGAAAGATAGGATTGTTTACTTGAAAGGTGCCAAAGCTCAATAGAAATGAATGTCTTGTCAGTGTGATTGTGTGAGAAAGACAGGGAGCCTGGTGGGAAACCCACCCAAGCACAGGGAGAACATACAAACTCATTTCAGATGTAGCCGAGGGTGGATTTATTCCAGGACTTCAGTGCAGCAAATTATCATTGTGCCGTTTCTATTTTTAAGGAGGGTGAGTATTTTCAGGATATTGGCTACTATAAACCTATTGACGTGAGCATGTTACTTGGGATTGGCACCTACATCTACTGTTCTCTGGCTCACAAAGTTTAACAGATCTTAATGATTAGGAAATTCAAGACAAACTCACTGGTTGCAGTATCCGACTCTGTAGCACCTAGTACATCGCTTCAGTTTCTCCTCTTCTGCGAGCTGTTTCTTCTGACATGCTGCGCATTTTGTAATTGGGATACTGGTCACTTGGGGGCGCTGCACAGAATAGTAAGAAAAGCAGGAGGTTAGGACATACACCAGACATATTGCTATTCAATGGACAGGTAAACTGCACCAGCAGAGAACCATGTGCTTAACAGAAACAGGTTCAGCTAAACAACATATAACAAGATTCCCCCTGTAGAAAGAACAGAGCAGGACAAGTCTTATCTGCATTTAAACAGTCTGTGCCACTATAACCCTACCCAGCCAACAGTACATTTTCCATACAATCCTAACAAAACCGTGTAAAGGCATATCTCCAAAATAATGTCAATCACAGCCGCAGTCTTTCAGCCTTCATAGGTGGTTACAAGGTCTCCCAAACACTTCCGCGCATACAAAAACACGGATGTGCACTGCAGTTATTGAGGTATAAAAGAGAAGCACGCTACACTTAAGAAGCAGCAAATTTTGACATAGGTTTGGACTTAAGAAGGTAAAAGGAGAACACAGATGTATACAGTTACTCAAACACTCCCCATGAGTCATATAAAATGAAGAAACCCCAATAATCTATATCAGTGTAGAAAGGGGGTACAGTAAAGGGGGGGGGCAGAAGAATTTAATCCTCTGCTGTTGCAGCACAAGCCGACCTACAGTTGTCTCTGCTGTAACTAACACATCCAACCTGTAGAACTTTATGAATGTATTGAATGAAGACTAGGTGGCTGCTCTGCAAATCTGGTCGATGGAGGCTCCCCGGCAAGCTGCCCATGAAGCTCCCAGTGCTCTGGTAGAGTGAGCTGCAACTCTAAAGGGAGGAGCAGTCCCAGCTTCTGTATAACAACCTCCTGTCAGGAGGATGAACAGCGCTTTGGACGAACGAAAAGCTTACGTTCTGGAGATGTATATCCGGAGAGCTCTGATTACATCCAGCGAGTGCAACCTCTCTTTAGGAGAAGCCGGCCGAGGATATAGAGAAGGGACGACGATTTCCTGACTCAGGTGGAAGGAAGAAACTACCTTGGGTAGAAGCGTTGGATGAGTTCGAAGGACCGCCTTGTCCCTGTGGAAGGAGAGGCAGGATGGTTCTAACGATAGAGCTGCCAGCTCTGACGCCCTGCATATTGAAGAAATGGCTAATGGGAAAAGAGTTTTCCAAAAAAGAAGTGAAAACGCTACCAACCTAAGAGGTTCAAAGGGTGGTCCTTGTAGAACTCTAAGAACCAGGGGAAGATTACATGGTTGTACAGACTGTCTGCGAAGAGGACGAATGTGAGCCACCCCCTGTAAGAAGGTTTGCACATCCTTTCATGATGCCAGTTGCAGATGAAAGAAAATGGACAGAGCTGCAATCTGGATCTTTAAAGCACTGAGAGACAGTCCCTTATCCAATCCCATCTGTCGAAATCTTAGCAGTCTAGATATGACGAATTTCCTAGAGGGAAAACCCCTGGAAGAGGTCCCAATTTATGTATCTCTGCCATATCCGATGATAAACCTTTGCGGATGACAGTTTATGTGCGGCCAGCATAGTAGAGATGTCCGACGAGGGAATGCCCATCTTCCTCAAGATGGAGGATTCAATAACCACTCCATCAAATTGAGACGTTGAAGATCTGGGTGGAAAAAATGGCCTTGAAAAACTGAGGACTGGGCGGAGGGGTAGGGGCCATGGTTCTTCCTGTGACATTTTTAGAAGATCTGTGAACCAGGCCCTTCTCTGCCATCTGAGAGCTATGAATATAGTTGTGGTTCCTTTCTGCTTGATCTTCTTTACTACGAGCGGAATCGTGGCTATTGGAGGGAAGGAATACACTAATTGGAACCGCCATGGAACAACCAGTACATCTATGAGGTGCGCCAGAGGATCTTGCGTTCTTGCACATATTTCCGGCGTTCCTCACTGACGAGTCAGAGTCGAGAACACACTCCTGATGAAGAGACCATTCCCTCTGGTCCAGAGTGTGGCAGCTGAGGAAATCCGTTTCCACGTTCAGGATCCCCGGGACAAAGACCGCAGAGATCTCCGGAATATAATGTTCTGCCCAGGACAGTATGCGGTGGGCTTCTTCCATGGCCATGTCGCTCCGAGTTCCCCTCTTGATGGTTGATGTATGCCACCGCTGTGGCATTGTTCGACTGGATGGAGTCATGTGGATGGAGTCATGTGGGACCTGTACACTGCCCCCCCCATCCTGATAGACTTGTGTCGGTTGAAATCACAGTCCACGGAGGTAGGCAGAGCGTGTTCCCTTTCAGAAGATTGAGATCTTGTGTCCACCATACCAGGGACCGCCGGATTGGGTGAGGTAAATAAATCATGGACTCCAGAGATCTGTTCCAAACTAATAGCATGTGGCGTTGAAGCGGATGCAGGTGGAACATAGCATATGGAACTGCGTGGATGGCGGATACCATCTGCCCTACTAAGCACATGGCTTGGGGACTGAGATCAGGGGGTTGGTGAGTGTCTGACGGGCTAGGAGTTTGAGTGCTTGAATCTTCTCCGAGTGGAAGAGAATTTGTTTCCGGGAAGTGTCGAACAACATGCCAAAAAATGTCACGCGAGGGCTGGGTATGAAGGATGACTTGTGAGGGTTGATGATCCAACCAAAAGAGGTTAGAATTTGAGCGCACGTTTGTACATGAGCTGAGGCCAGGGTGAAGGATTCCTATACAAATAACTTGTAGGCAAATAAAAGCTGCTTGACATGCCATCACCTTGGTGAAGACCAGAGGAGCCGATGGGAGGTCCGTGAACTGGTAATGGCGCTTTCCCACTGTGAATCTCAGAAAGTTGTGGTGGCCCTGCCAGATGGGAAAGTGGAGGTAGGCATCCTGTATGTGGAGGGACTTAGGAAATCTCCAAGTTCTATGGCTAGAATGAATAAATGTAATGATTCCATCTTGAAATGGATCTTCCTGACACATATGTTTAGTTCCTTGAGGTCTAAGACCGGGCGGAAATTTCAATCTTTCTTGGAAACTAGAAACAGGTTGCAATAAAAACCTAGAAACCTGTGAGAAGTAGGGACCGGAACTATTACTTTGGACAGTAATAGAAGTGCTATTTCTTGGTTTAGGGCTTGCCGTTTGGATGGCGCTCTGGACAGGATTGACGGAAAAAAGCATCTTGGGGGACGAGAGATGAACTCTATTTGGTATCCTTGAGAGATAACGTCCAGTGTCAGTATCTTGGTATATTTGGTTGAGCCATACCTCCATAGCTTTTGCCATCGAAGGTGGGTCTTAGGGCAGTCCCTGAGGATGCAAAGGATATTTTTAGTAGCGCCTCAATGCATCGATCGTTTGGATCCTTAAAGATCGTCGCTTTGGAATGGGGAATGGTGGTGGCTCTGGAGAGTCGACTATAGGAGGAGGAGAGACACATCGGCCTATGTCTGCCTTAGGGAAGGGAAACATAGTGTTAAAGAGCCGGGACTGACGCGGCCATTCTTGTAGAATGATCCAGTCCAGTTGTTTGTAAGATGGAAATTGAACTGAGGCTATTTTAACTCTAGAAAAGAGGGTTTTGGAAAGGTCCTCTTGGGGTTCTGAGCCCTAAATGCTAAGAACAGAATGGACTGATCTTATGAGTGAATTGACAACTTCCGGAGTAAAAGTCATTTGTGATTTCTCGGTAGTGTCGTATTCAATTTCACCTTCCTCAGTGATTTCATCGCCCTTTTGAGGAGAATCCTCAGGTAAATAGGATGTAATAGGCAGGTCTGGAGTCTCTGTCTGTAGTCACCAGCTGTCCGGATTGAAGGACCTGTGAAATAGAGGCGGACATGGAGGACATGGAGGCAGCTAATGATTTAGCCCAAGCCTCCTGAGGGGGCCCCTAAAGAGTTGAATTCTGAGTGCCCTCTGGCAGACGTTTTAGTGAATCTAAAGATTCAAGGGCTCTTGCCCATTCTGGCTCTTGACTGAGTGGGCACAGAAGGAGGGTCATTGGTAGCATTACAAAAAAGCGCACCGTGGACCGTGGCGGCAGCCAATCACAGACACGTCTGCCGGGAGTTCAGTGTGGCGGAGGAAAGAGGGAAGGTAAGTAAAGTTTGGGGCACTTTCTAAAATAACAAATATAGCGGTTGGGGCTGGGGGGACAGGGGGAATGAGGGTTTTATGGTAGGGGGAGGGAATCCTAATCAGGAGGGAGAGGGAGGGGGAGAAGGGCTGCAGTACACATGCCAAACTTCTCCCAGAGGCCAGGTAGGAGGCAGAGTCCTATATGGACTCTGCTATCCTCCTGGTGGGCAGTTTTTGGGACTTTGGGGGGGGACTACAGGAAAACCATATGGAGCTGGGATGTGAAGTAAGGATTTTATTACACTACATGATGGGGCCATTACTGGGGGGGGATTATAGTTTTGGGGGTGGACATGCCCTTTAAGAAAAAAGAGCAGTGTTTTTTCATCCCAATGACCTTTTCCTGCCCATTCAGCATTTTGTCTGTGTATAAATAAATGCTTCTGAAATACTGACTTCCTGCAGGACCCCTAATAGAGACCGTTATGGTCTTGCCCTTGACCCAGCTCCTGGGTTGATTCAGTTGCTCAGTAGAGATCTGAGCATCTTTGACCCATCCAACAGCCAATCAGTAGAAATTACTGTTAGGAACACTCTTGGGTAGTGTGCATTCTGGGAAGTAGGACAGTTACAGAACCTAAGAACACTAAGCTCACTAAGAACAGCATGGCATAACAAAGGGTATGAAATCACCTGATTTTTCAAAAAGGAGGACAATAAGAAGAACAACAAGGTATGCGTAATATAAACTAATATTTTTTTTAAAAAATAATTATATTTTCCACTGAACTTTCCCTTTAAACTTCTCTTACCTGCACTTCTGGGTAGTGAGAGCATTAAGGTTTTAGGGGTTGGGCAGTTTCTCTACATAAACATTAAATGTCATTTTGTGGTTGGACATGCCCATCAAAGTTGTAGTTATAACTTTAGTTTTCCTTTAATACTGCAAGTGAAATGCACAGGCACCAATTGCTGGTTCTTGCAGAGCTCACCTGTTGTACATGAAACGTGAAGACGCGCTCCTTAGCAAGTTCCTTGGAAAGAACCTCGAAACAGAAGAGCAGATCGGAAGGGGACACAGTGTCCAGAGAGCAGGACGGTATGAAGAAGCGCTGAAATTGGTTCTTAATCACCTAAAGGAAACAAGGACAATCATAAGCATATGGGGTCCGTGAATCACTATGTAAAAAACAAATATCCTGCAGATTTAAACAGGTGATTTGTCCTCAAAACTAATAATTTCAGAGGTGAAATATACAGAAAAGTTTTTTTGGATATACTTTAGTTATCCTTTAAATAAAGGATGTTTTGGCAGGTAGGCCAAGTTGTAATCAGCCTAAAGCTAGGTACACATGATACCATAATTTGTCCTGGCCGACCATCATTTCAGTGTCAAATTGTTGTATGGCGGCTTTTTGCGACTGCCCGTCGACTGTTCCGTTTGTCCGAATAGTACGCACGACCAACCGGACAGGTCGGAAAATTACAACCAATCATGCCTAACTGCCGGACGCAGCTGCTTTTTCCCACGACCGACATTCCTTCCTAATGGCGGTGGAAAGCCTTGAACGATCGGTCAGGAGGAAGAATTGTATAGTTTGTACCTATCTTAACTGTAATCCCTCCCCATGCCCCAGTTTTACGTTTCTTTCCTTATTCTTTTCACCATCCAGGTAGAGTAATCCAGGTTCTGTTTTCACTCACCTCTGCCAGCTGAAGATTTTCCGGCTTCACCCGTACACTTTGAGATATTGACTCAAGGACCTCGGCTGCATTAGAGTTCTCCTTGCTTATGCTCACCAAAAACTAGACAGGAATAAACAAATCAACAAAAAGATTAAAATACACACACTGCAGGCAGTGCACACTGACACAAGCATCACTGCACCTTGTAACTATCATAATAATAATCACATTTACATTTCGAATGCTGGTTACTGATCACAGCAGTGTGAAGTCAAGTTTTCATAATAAAGGGTATCTCCACTCGTTTTTATAAGTTTTGTGAATCCAGTTCTATTGAAGAACAGGAGGTAAAGGAGCTGTGCCTTACCTTCCGTTCTTCAATAGAACACACAGGAGCCTGGAGACAAGGTAAGAAACTTACCCGCTCGCTCGCTCCTCCGGCGCGTAGTCTGACAGGTCCCGACGGACCTTGTCTTCTATGCGCATGCGCGATCTATGCGCATAGAAGACAAGCGAGCGAGCAAGTTTCTTACCTTGTCTCCTGGCTCCTGTGTGTTCTATTGAAGAACGGAAGGTAAGACATAGCTCCTTTACTTCCCGTTCTTCAATTAACGCAATAAAGGAATAATTCACTTCCTGAGTGAACTATTCCTTTAAGGGCTGGGGCCACAGCAGCTCACACATGAGAATCGAGGCACCGTGCATGTTAATGTGATTGCGCGGACTGCAGCACAAACGGACGATATTGTGCGTTGCTGTCAGTCATAAGGAGCCCTCAGCCTTACTGTCACTCACAAAAAAAAAAAAAGGTATCCACGGCTGGAGCCCCACCGCAATGCATGTTTTAGGAATGTATTTCTGTCCTAATACCCAAACACGTGCGATCCACGCCAAAAATGGTGATAATATGTTCTTATACTCGACCAGAACACAGTGATCGCAGTGGGGCAAAAGTGACTGTAATGCAACACCTGATCTGAATTGCGCCAATAGCCCTGAGGAATTACTAATACAAGGTGCCATTGAATCGGTCTGCTCAATGTATGTCTAATTTTATTTATAGAGCTCACTTAAAGGGGAAGTTCAGTGCAAATACATATGCTTTTCAGAAAAAAGAGCAGTATTTTATCATCCCAATGACCTTAACCTGCCCATTCAGCATTGTGTCTGTGTACAAATAACTGCAACCAAAATATTGACTTCCTGTTTGCAGGACCCCTAGTAGAGACTGTTATGGTCTTGCCCTTGACCCAGCGCCTGGGTTGATTCAGTTGCTCAGTAGAGATCTGAGCATGTTTGACCCATCCAACAGCCAATCAGTAGAAATTACTGTTAGGAACATTCCAAGGAAGTGGTGCATTCTGGGAAGAAGAAGGACCGTTAGAACCTGAAATGTCAGCTCACTAATGTCAACAGCAGGGAACAGCAAGGGGTATGAAATCAACTGATTTTTCACAATGGGAGAGAATATGTAGAATAACTAAGAAGGCATTACACAAACTAACAATTTAACAAATATTGATCATTTCCACTGAACTGTCCCTTTAAGAAGACAGTATTGATATTACATGGAAATATGATTTAAAATGAACTGAAAGAAGAGAAAGGTTTATGGTGGTAAAAGTAGTGCAGGATTTTTACGATTTCACAGAAATCGCAGGAGATAGCTAATAACAATAATCATTACTATGTTAATCCTGTAAAATGACCTTAAATTACAGCTATGGGGTGGAGGCTCCTTAGAGGTTTAGGATAATAATAGGCCGTAACTCTTTATTGCAAAACATGGTGCAATTTAATGTAATTCATAGGAACGCACAGAGGAGTCTCTCACATAAACTTGATAGAAGAACAATTTTAGCAGTCACAGGTTACAATTACTATACACTGCAGTGGAAATGATCCATTCCTCAGTAGCCTGTTCCAATGAACATTTATCCAGGCAATTTAGGATTTCAGCGGGTGGGACCAAATCTGTGTTATCCATCTCCTCAACTCTCTAGATCTCTACACTGGAGAATCATTGGCTCCAAACACACAAAAGATATGGATAAACTTGCTCACTACAGTGCCAATTATTACAAAGGTTAAAGTGCACACGCACAGGGATACAGAACATCCCACACAACCGCACATTACCAGATAACCACTGAGCACGATGGCGCTATATAAATCCACAATAATAATAAAACAAGTGGGCGGGCTCTATCAATGCCAACAAAAACAGCATGTGTGAATTTGACTTTACTTTTTATAAGCTGGAATAAACAAAAAAAACCCAAATCCTTGCTTTGGAAATTTTATGCATTTCCCCCCTTATTTTGTGTTATATTTAACCTTTAGTTGTTCTTTAAATCTTATTCCATAATCAGTGTGTTAAAGGGACACTATACTAAAAATATGACTTTGCCTCATCTTAATCTATAATTGAATACATGTAAGTAGCACTTACTCTTATTTGCGTGTGTTGCTGCATGCCTTCAATCCAGCACACATTTTGTTTAGGAGCAGTATCCTCCCTCCCTCTTTTAACCACTCCCACTTCCACCTGACCTGACTGTTTTCCCACAAACCAACTGTCAACCCTGCACACAGCATTCCAACTGTCAAAACTCTGTCCCCATTCCAGCTACAGTAAAACTACTCACAGAAGAAGAGTTTTTGAGAGCAAGGAACTTGATTGACAGCTGACATATAAGAAGTTTTAGATTGGCTATCTAAAGAAATAGGGGTCAGGTCAACATAAAAATTATACAGTGGTGGTTGGGAAGAATTATAGTTTCTAGTTATGGTCAATTTAAAATAACCTATTTTTCGGTATAGATGCCCTTTAATGCACTCACCTTTACTGGTTTCTTGTGAGGTTCTCTTGCGAAGTAATACACTGTCAGAACTTTCTGTTTCTGTGGTAAAGGCACTGGGAGGTACAAGAAGGGGTCAAAAGTAATAGAGACCTAAAGAAAACAAACCGGTAACAGAAAGCTGTATGAATCGCTTATGGTACAAAGTATGTTTACTGGTAACAGGCTATGGGTGTCAATCTGTCAGCTTGTGACCTCTACACTGGGTTCTGGAGGGAATTCACCATTTAGCGGGGAGATTCTAGGGAAGGGTTCTGGTTTCCAAGTGTAAATCTTTCTCTGATGGGAAAGTTTAATCTATGAGGAGAAGAAAAACATCCTTTTTGTTAAACTGCACAGTAATATTACTAATTGTCTGGGATATATACAACCTGCTTCCAGGACCCAGCCTAAAGGCACGTACACATGAGGAAAATCTGCTGTGTGTATGGACCTGGAATGTCCACCCCTAAAACAAAAAACTAGTGCCTTGACAGTTTTCTGCTCGCAACCCCAACTGGCATTTTTACCAGTTTATTACATGCATTAGTATCCAGATATGATGAGTTCTTTTTCGTTAGTGAAAAGGTATCTGCCTATTGCCTACGTTTTTTTACATCGGTTTTCACTGTTGAGAATCCTAGTCCTTACAGCAGGGATTGTAATAATACGCAGGGGAGAAATAAGGGGTATTTACATTGGCTGACGGGAGGATATGGTACGGAAACAATTAGACAAATTAAATATTAATAAAATCCCCAGGACCGGATGGAATACACCCTCGGATTTTAAAAGAGCTTAGTTCAGTTCTATCTAGACCACGGTTTCTTATCTTTTCAGATTCGCTTTTGACTGGGGATGTGCCGCTGGATTGGAAAAAAGCCAATGTAATACCAATATTCAAAAAAGGTAGTCGTTCACAGCCTGGTTGCTATAGACCTGTAAGCCTAACATCAGTGGTAGGGAAGGTGCTGGAAACTTTGTTACAGGATCATATCCTTGACTTTGTCTCCAGAGATCATCTTATTAGGAGTAGTCAGCATGGATTTATGAGAAATAGATCATGTCAGACAAATTTAATTGTTTTTTATGAAGAAGCAAGAATTTGGATTCAGGCACAGCAGTGGATGTGGTATACTTGGATTTTGCGAAAGCTTTTGATGCTGTGCCACATAGGCGACTAATGTATAAACTGAGGACTGTTGGCCTTGAAGAAAACACTTTGCTTGTGATCCAATAACCAATTCTCTATCCATGCACGAGTGGTGGTAAATGAATCTACATCTATGTGGGCTAAAGTTATAAGCGCCGCGCCTCAGGGTTCTGTACTGGGGCCGCTTCTGTTTGATCTGTTTATAAATGACTTAGAAGGGGGCATTGAGAGGAGGATCTATGTGTTTGCAGATGACACTATGCAGAGCTTTGGAAACTTCAAATGATGAGCAAGTATTGCAAGCAGACCTAGATAGATTATCAAAATGGGCAGCAGAATGGCAGATGTGATTCAATGTTGATAAATGTAAGGTGATGCATTTGGGATTTAACAATCCCTGTGCCACCTACACCATAAAAAACTCTGTTAAGTGCATCTGTAATTGAAAAGGATTTGGGAGTTCTGGTAGATAACAGACTTAGCTGTAGCAAACAATGCCAGGGAGCAACGGCTAGAGCTAGCAAGATATTGTCTTGTATAAAGAGGGGGAATAGATTCATGAGAGAAAGATATTATTCTCCCTCTTTACAAGGCACTGGTAAGGCCTCGTTTGGAATATGCGGTGCAGTTTTGGAATCCCATATACAAAAGGGAGATCTTGGAAATGGAAGCAGTTCAGAGAAGGGCAACTAAATTAATAAGGGGAATGGGAATTCAAGGGGCTTGAATATGCAGGCAGATTAGACAAGTTAGGGCTGTTTACATTGGAGAAGCGACGTTTGCGTGGGGACACGATAACCTTATACAAATATATTAATGGGCCATACAATGAACTCTCTGGTGCATTGTTCACTAATAGGTCTTATCAGAGGACTCGTGGACATCCTCTAAGGTTGGAAGAAAAGAAGTTTCATCTTCAGGTTAGGAAAGGTTTCTTTACAGTGAGAACTGTGAAACTGTGGAACTGTCTTCCAGCAGATGTGGTAATGGCAGGTTCATTTAATAGCTTTAAAAAAGGCCTGGATAAGTTTCTAAAACTAAAAAATATTGAGAACTACTGGTATTAATACATATAGATTTGGTTGATCCAGGGATACTTTCCAATTGCCGTTTGGAGTCAGGAAGGAATTTTTTCCCCCTTTTGCTGTTTTTTTTTGCCTTCCTCTGGATCAACTGTTAGGTAGGGTGAATAGGATGGACTTGATGTCTTTATTCAACCTCAATTACTATGTTACTCCTTAAAGGGTATGTCCACCCCCCAAACTAAATTTTGGTATTTGGTAGGAAATGGCTATAAACCTCAACCTCAAAGTTTATAGCACTCATAGGTCCCCCAAAATGTACTTTGTTCCCCCGCTGCCTTCTGCTTAACTTCAGTGTCTTTCCAAGCATGAAAGTCAAGCAGGAAGGGCTCGACCGGCAACTGCTCCTGTGATTGACTAAGGCATTGTCTGGGTAACAGATTAACTTGCCTACCCACACTTAACTTATGGCCTCTCCCCAGCTAACATTGGCCTGCATGCGCAAAATATAGATGTGTAGTCGGGACAGAACGCCATCTGCTGGGGAGAAGCTGCAAGTGGAGCGTTGGTAGGAAAATTAATGTCTTTAATCCAGGTGTTCTATTATCCACAGGGAGGTGGGAGTAAGCAATCTCCCCTCCCTGTAAATAATAAAGATTTACTGTACTTGATAGTATCAGTTTTGTGTCCCTTTCAAGCTAAAGCCAAAGAGGGATGTCAACCCTCTCCCCTTCCTTTTTTATCGTATTGGTCAATAAATCAATTCTTGTTCACCCTTTAGATATAAATTACAGACAAGGAAACCGCGGCAGACGGTTACCATATGATGAATCATTTATTTGTTATGTACAGTGTGCATCTGCACCAGGAACGTTTTCCCATAACAAAATATCAAGTAGCTTTACATTGACAGTGTAACCAGTGGGATGTTCTCACCTTTGCGCAAACGGGACAAACCAACTTGGATTTGTACTGACCCTGGAACAAATCTACCACAAAAGAGTCGTTCCTCATTTTATGCCTTAGCCAAGCTTCATCAGCAACCTCCTAAAGGACAGAGGAGATTACAGAGTTAAATGATGGGAAACCTTTGTTTATACAGTTCCTTTTTCCAGTTAATTTTGCAAATATAAAAAGATACCATCTTTTAGTTCAAATAAAGGTCCTGCTTACAAGACCAAATTATACCTAACGTTAACACTCTTCCTTCTCCAATGTGGGAGGAGATAACCCCATGGTGCACACTGACATGGCAGGGGGAAGAGATAGTACTATAATTTAGCCTGACTTTTACCATTGTGCCTTTTAGACTGGCCAGCTCCATAGTGGATTGGTCGAATATTGAATATGCATGGACCTGATAAGTTGCACCTGTCTGCGGAGCAGAAAACATGCATTTGGGCAAGACTTTTGTGTCATCAATGGCAAGAAAACAGCAAGTAGATAGCACCACTAGAACCTGCAAAACTATCATCACAAGTTGGTGACTATCCACACTTACCTTTAATTAAAACACTCCCTGTACTGGAAGGCCCTAACTGGAAGACATAGGCTACTCTGCTAACCCTTTCCCCAGTCAATAGAGACATTGTGGCCAACAGGAAGTGACATTCTCACTTAAAACACTCAGATCAAGATGGAAGAGGGCAAAATTATTACATTTGACAGTTAAACTTACATTATTTTGGAAAACAGGGTTTGGGGTGGGATGAGATTTTTTCTATTAGACTTCTTTCTATACAATGATGAGTAAAATTATAGACATGACTGTATTTCTTGTATAAGGAGAAGCTGGAATTTTTAAGTCTTTGAATAAAAGGGTATGTCCACCCCCAAACCTCGACCTGAAGGCAGAAGTCAGCGAGGGAACGAAGGATGGTAAGTACATCTGGGGAGAGCTTTCAGATATATAAAGCTCACAAGGCCACACATTAAAAAAATCTTTGGGGGTGGTCATACCCTTTAATGAATAAAATCACAGGTCAGACATAAAAAAAACTTTAAATATCAGGTAAAATATAAAGAGTTTAGGATTTATTTAACCTCGTCAGGCCTGCCGTCTGAATCCACAGTCTCCGTGTATGGCTTGTTTTGGATCCGGTTCAGGTCTTCGTGAAGTCCATCCAGCAGAAAAGCCATGAATTCCTGTGCATCATGCTGGGCATAGCCAGTGAACTGACTAGCCTTGCTAGCTACGATTGCCTTCATGGGAAATAAATAGGGAAAACTTAAAAAAAACACATACAAACCATAGCCACATGATCTAACAGCAAGAATAAATTTGAAAGTAAAATTTACTTAAGCAGTAAACATTGCGAATCATGCCTAGGAATAAATACACACTTTGTACCCTTGTGCGGGAAATCTTCATTACAGATAAATAGAATTTAGTTGCACGTTTTATTGGAAGGAAACAATTCCCCCCTTTTTAGCTGTTTTTTTTGCCTTCCTCTGGATCAACTGTTAGGTAGAGTTAAAAAGGAACTATACATAAACCATAACACACAGTGCTCAAATTCTCCAATAAACAATATCTGAGCCAGATGTAAGACATGAATCTGTGCGTAATATAAATTCTGACTTACACTGTCAGTAAAATGACCCGGGTGCGTACATGCCCCGGGTCCATCACTAAAGAAACGGCACTCATCTCTCCAACGCTTCTCTGGCTCAGAAAGTACACAAACTTCCACAGGGTTAAACTTACCCGAATGGGTCTGTGGTCCGGGTGACACGCGCCCCAGACCCGCCGCTACAGGTCCTCGTGATATCCAGCAGAACAAACAAATGAGTGAGGAACTTCGGCGCACACCGGAAAGTAAGACTCCTGCGACTTTTCAATGCAACTCACTTTATTTACAACAGTGCCATGACAAAAACAGAAATTCCCATAGCCTTACGCGTTTCGAGCGTAGCCTCCGCTCTTAGTCATAGGCCTGTGCAGTCAATCACTCTGCAATCTGGCTGCCACTCGCTCCGCATCCATGCCTCCTGGCATCACTACTCTGTGCTGGAAGTGAGACAGGTGCAGAGTAGTGATGTCAGTGGATGCAGATCGAGCTGCAGCTGGATCGCAGAGGGAGTGAGTTGAATGACCCGAGTATAAGCGGAGGTTCGATTTTCAAAACCTCAGCTTATACTCAAGTATATATGGTACATGTGAAGGTACGAGCATACAGTACCCTGCTCAGTGGAGCAGACAGTCATTGGATTAAAACATTTATGTTTTCCAGTGCAATAGGTATGATTCATACTATCCATATACCTTGAGCTTAGATGGCTGAAAGGCATGATGAGTTCCCTTCCAAAGAGCTCGTAACAAAACAGCAAAACTAACTGCAAGTCGGCCTTCAGTTCCAAGTGGGTTATTGTAGTTGATTTCAGATTCAAAAGAGCGATCTGCATACAGAATGGAAACAAAGACATAAAAAAAAAAAGCTGAATAGTCTATAAGCATAAACCAATGGTAAGTCTGTAATAGCCGAGAGGGAAAATGCAAGTCTAGAGGGTTTCTACTTTTTATTTGGGACATCTCATTAGCAGTCAGCACTATAACAATTTGTTATCACACAGACTTCTCCTTATCTATAGGGGGGGCACTGGTATAAACCAATCAGTTTTGTCAACTTTATTCATGTTTTCACACAAAGTTAAGTCAGTAAAAACCTTTAACTAGAGCCTGCAGTTACTAAATCGCCCTTCCACCTTTAAGCTGGGGTACACACATTAACGATTAAGCCCCGATACCGTCGGATCCGACGGTATCGGGGCTTAATCGTACGTGTGTACGTTCGTTTCCCGAACGAGCGCGCGGCGCCAAACGATCGGGTCGGCCGAACGCTGTTCGGGAAAGGCCGAAAATTTCCATCGGCCGCGCTAGACTCCCTATAGAGGAGTCTAGCGCGGCCGATGGAAACACACAGTCCCGAGCGTTCTACATAGGAGAACGCTCGGGACTGTGTGTATGCAGATCTTTGAAAGATGGCAGACAGGATCTTAGAGATCCTGTCTGTCATCTTCAGAAATCTGTACAGTGTTGTACATAGATGTAAGGCTGGGTACAAATCATACAATTACATACAATGTGGCCGACCAGCCATGATTCACCAGCATACCTGATCTGCTCCTGGCTGCCTGCAAAAAAGCAGATTTTTCAACCTGGACCGGCCGATTAAGAGAAATATCAGTTGTTCGGCCCAAAAAATCTGCTTGTGTGTACCCAGCCTTAGCTTAGTGGAGAGTTCTCTTAACCATATAGGACTCTGCCTCCTGTCTCTCCTCTGGGAGAATTATGCCATGAGCACTGCAGCCCTCTCCCCTCCCGTTTTGGTCTCCCTCCCCCTAGCATAAATCCCTTTTAATATATTGTATGGCTTCCTCCCCCAGCCCCAACCGCATTATTATAATTGCCAGAAACTCCCCCCAATCTTTACTAACCTTCCCTCTATCCTCCGCCGTTCTGAACTGCCGGCAGCTGCGTCCGTGATTGGCTGCCTCTCAGCCAGTCACAGATGCGGCAGCCAGTCAAGCCCCCTGCTTGCAGTTCCATGCAAGCAGATGGCCGGGCAGTGTGACGGAGGAAAGAGGGAAGGTAAGTAAATATCGGGGGAGTTTCTGGCAATTATAATGTGGTTGGGGCTGGGGGAGGAAGCCCTACAACATATAAAAAATTTTATAGAAGGGTTGACATGCCCTTTAAGGGTTTGCTGGACCAACTTTTACCAACTTTACAGTAGCCTTTCTAGGTCAGTGGAAAAGAGAGGAGCTGGTAATCGTGCAGTCCAGCCTCTCTTCCTGTGGCCCAACTACAAGGGAGATAACTTCCAGAGGGAACTGGACTTCACCCTTGGGAAGCACCTAGTAATTTCTTAAAGGGTAACTAAGGTCTTCATAGAAGTACCCTCTTGTTACCTGCCTTTTCTGTTTGAGTATGTGACAAGCACATTATGTGCTGTGTAAGAAGCCTCACCCCCCCCCAAAAAAAAAACCAACAACATTTTCCGTAGTTATTGCAGACCTGCAACTGCAATCATTCTGTCCTTTATGACAAGAAAAAAAAAATATTTTCAGGCTTGTGGCTAACTTTAAACAAGCAGACATCATGCTCATTATAAACTTCTAAATCTTTTTAAAGTTAGCCACAAGCCTGAAAATATTTTTTTTTTCTTGTCATAAAGGACAGAATGATTGCAGTTGCAGGTCTGAATAACTACGGAAAATGTTTTGTGGTTTTTTTTTGTTTGGGGGGGGTGAGGCTTCTTACACAGCACATAATGTGCTTGTCACATACTCAAACAGAAAAGGCAGGTAACAAGAGGGTACTTCTATGAAGACCTTAGTTACCCTTTAAGAAATTACTAGGTGCTTCCCAAGGGTGAAGTCCAGTTCCCTCTGGAAGTTATCTCCCTTGTAGTTGGGCCACAGGAAGAGGCTGGACTGCACGATTACCAGCTCCTCTTTTCCACTGACCTAGAAAGGCTACTGTAAAGTTGGTAAAAGTTGGTCCAGCAAACCTTAAAGGGCATGTCAACCCTTCTATAAAATTTTTATATGTTGTAGGGCTTCCTCCCCCACCCCAACCACATTATAATTGCCAGAAACTCCCCCGATATTTACTTACCTTCCCTCTTTCCTCGTCACACTGCCCGGCCATCTGCTTGCATGGAACTGCAAGCAGGGGGCTTGACTGGCTGCCGCATCTGTGACTGGCTGAGAGGCAGCCAATCACGGACGCAGCTGCCGGCAGTTCAGAACGGCGGAGGATGAGGGAAGGTTAGTAAAGATTGGGGGGAGTTTCTGGCAATTATAATAATGCGGTTGGGGCTGGGGGAGGAAGCCATACAATATATTAAAAGGGATTTATGCTAGGGGAGGGAGACCAAAACGGGAGGGAGAGGGTGCAGTGCTCATGGCATAATTCTCCCGAGGAGAGACGGAGGCAGAGTCCTATATGGTTAGAGAACTCTCCACTAAGCTAAGGCTGGGTACACACAAGCAGATTTTTTGGGCCGAACAACTGATATTTCTCTTAATCGCGCGGTCCAGGTTGAAAAATCTGCTTTTTTGCAGGAGCCAGGAGCAGATCAGGTATGCTGGTGAATCATGGCTGGTCGGCCACATTGTATGTAATTGTATGATTTGTACCCGCCTAAAGCTAGGTACACACTGTACAGATTTCTGAAAGATGACAGACAGGATCTCTAAGATCCTGTCTGCCATCTTTCAAAGATCTGCATACACACAGTCCCGAGCGTTCTCCTATGTGAGAACGCTGGGACTGTGTGTTTCCATCGGCCGCGCTAGACTCCTCTATAGGGAGTAGCGCGGCCGATGGAAATTTTCGGCCTTTCCCGAACGAGGTCGCGGCGACCCGATCGTTGGCGGCGCGCCGCGCTCGTTCGGGAAACGAACGTACACACGTAACGATTAAGCCCCGATACCGTCGGATCCGACGGTATCGGGGCTTAATCGTTAATGTGTGTACCCAGCAAAGGTGGAAGGGCGATTTAGTAACTGCAGGGCTCTGTTAAAGGTTTTTACTGACTTAACTTTGTGTGAAAACATGAATAAAGTTGACAAAACTGATTGTTTATACCAGTGCCCCCCCTATAGATAAGGAGAAGTCTGTGTGATAACAAATTGTTATAGTGCTGACTGCTAATGAGATGTCCCAAATAAAAGTAGAAACCCTCTAGACTTGCATTTTCCCTCTCGGCTATTACAGACTTACCATTGGTTTATGCTTATAGACTATTCAGCTTTTTTTTTTTATGTCTTTGTTCCATTCTGTATGCAGATCGCTCTTTTGAATCTGAAATCAACTACAATAACCCACTGGAACTGAAGGCCGACTTGCAGTTAGTTTTGCTTTTTGTTACGAGCTCTTTGGAAGGGAACTCATCATGCCTTTCAGCCATCTAAGCTCAAGGTTATGGATAGTATGAATCATACCTATTGCACTGGAAAACATAAATGTTTTAATCCAATGACTGTCTGCTCCACTGAGCAGGTACTGTATGCTCGTACCTTCACATGACCATATATACTTGAGTTAAGTGAGGTTTTGAAAATCGAACCTCCCGTTATACTCGGGTATTCAACTCACTCCCTCTGCGATCCAGCTGCAGTCGATCTGCACCACTGACATCACTACTCTGCACCTGTCTCACTTCCAGCACAGAGTAGTGATGCCAGGAGGCATGGATGCGGAGCGAGTGGCAGCCAGATTGCAGGATGATTGACTGCACAGGCCTATGACTAAGAGCGGAGGCTACGCTCGAAACGGTAAGGCTATGGGATTCTGTTTTTGTCATGGCACTGTTGTAAATAAAGTGAGTTGCATTGAAAAGTCGCAGGAGTCTTACTTTCGGTGTGCGCCGAAGTTCTCCTCATTTGTTTGTTCTGCTGGATATCACGAGGACTGTAGCGGCGGGTCTGGGGCGCGTGTCACCCGGACCACAGACCCATTCGGGTAAGTTTAACCCTGTGGAAGTTTTGTATCTTCTGAGCCAGAGAAGCGTTGAGAGATGAGTGCCGTTTCTTTAGTGATGGACCCGGGGCATGTACGCACCCGGGTCATTTTACTGACAGTGTAAGTCAGAATTTATATTACGCACAGATTCATGTCTTACATCTGGCTCAGATATTGTTTATTGGAGAATTTGAGCACTGGTGTTATGGTTTATGTTAGTTCCTTTTTAACTCTACCTAACAGTTGATCCAGAGGAAGGCAAAAAAAACAGCAAAAAGGGGGGAATTGTTTCCTTCCAATAAAACGTGCAACTAAATTTATTTATCTGTAATGAAGATTTCCCGACAAGGGTACAAAGTGTGTATTTATTCCTAGGCATGATTCGCAATGTTTACTGCTTAAGTAAATTTTACTTTCAAATTATTCTTGCTGTTAGATCATGTGGTATGTTTGTATGTGTTTTTTTTAAGTTTTCCCTATTTATTTCCCATGAAGGCAATCGTAGCTAGCAAGGCTAGTCAGTTCACTGGCTATGCCCAGCATGATGCACAGGAATTCATGGCTTTCTGCTGGATGGACTTCACGAAGACCTGAACCGGATCCAAAACAAGCCATACACGGAGACTGTGGATTCAGACGGCAGGCCTGACGAGGTTAAATAAATCCTAAACCTTTATATTTTACCTGATATTTAAAGTTTTTTTTATGTCTGACCTGTGATTTTATTCATTAAAGGGTATGACCACCCCCAAAGATTTTTTTAATGTGTGGCCTTGTGAGCTTATATATCTGAAAGCTCTCCCCAGATGTACTTACCATCCTTCGTTCCCTCGCTGACTTCTGCCTTCAGGTCGAGGTTTGGGGGTGGACATACCCTTTATTCAAAGACTTAAAAATTCCAGCTTCTCCTTATACAAAAATACAGTCATGTCTATAATTTTACTCATCATTGTATAGAAAGAAGTCTAATAGAAAAAATCTCATCCCACCCCAAACCCTGTTTTCCAAAATAATGTAAGTTTAACTGGTCAAATGTAATAATTTGCCCTCTTCCATCTTGATCTGAGTGTTTTAAGTGAGAATGTCACTTCCTGTTGGCCACAATGTCTCTATTGACTGGGGAAAGGGTTAGCAGAGTAGCCATGTCTTCCAGTTAGGGCCTTCCAGTACAGGGAGTGTTTTAATTAAAGGTAAGTGTGGATAGTCACCAACTGTGATGATAGTTTTGCAGGTTCTGTGGTGCTATCTACTTGCTGTTTCTTGCCATTGATGACACAAAAGTCTTGCCCAAATGCATGTTTTCTGCTCGCAGACAGGTGCAAACTTATCAGGTCCATGCATATTCAATATTCGACCAATCCACTATGGAGCTGGCCAGTCTAAAAGGCACAATGGTAAAAGTCAGGCTAAATTATAGTACTATCTCTTCCCCTGCCATGTCAGTGTGCACCATGGGGTTATCTCCTCCCACATGGAGAAGGAAGAGTGTTAACGTTAGGTATAATTTGGTCTTGTAAGGGACCTTTATTTGAACTAAAAGATGGTATCTTTTTATATTTGCAAATTAACTGGAAAAAGGAACTGTATAAACAAAGGTTTCCCATCATTTAACTCTGTAATCCCTCTGTCCTTTAGGAGGTTGCTGAGAAGCTTGGCTAAGGCATAAAATGAGGAACGACTCTTTTGTGGTAGATTTGTTCCGGGTCAGTACAAATCCAAGTTGGTTTGTCCCGTTTGCGCAAAGGTGAGAACATCCCACTGGTTACACTGTCAATGTAAAGCTACTTGATATTTTGTTATGGGAAAACGTTCCTGGTGCAGATGCACACTGTACATAACAAATAATGATTCATCATATGGTAACCGTCTGCCGCGGTTTCCTTGTCTGTAATTTATATCTAAAGGGTGAACAAGAATTGATTTATTGACCAATACGATAAAAAAGGAAGGGGAGAGGGTTGACATCCCTCTTTGGCTTTAGCTTGAAAGGGACAAAAACTGATACTATCAAGTACAGTAAATCTTTATTATTTACGGGAGGGGAGATGCTTACTCCCACCTCCCTGTGGATAATAGAACACCTGGATTAAAGACATTAATTTTCCTACCCAACGCTCCACTTGCAGCTTCTCCCCAGCAGATGGCGTTCTGTCCCGACTACACATCTATATTTTGCGCATGCAGGCCAATGTTAGCTGGGGAGAGGCCATAAGTTAGTGTGGTAGGCAAGTTATCTGTTACCCAGACAATGCCTTAGTCAATCACAGGAGCAGTTGCGGCGAGCCCTTCCTGCTTGACTTTCATGCTTGGAAGACACTAGTTAAGCAGAAGCAGCGGGGGAACAAAGTACATTTTGGGGGACCTATGAGTGCTATAAACTTTGAGGTTGAGGTTTATAGCCATTTCCTACCAAATACCAAAATTTAGTTTGGGGTGTGACATACCTTTAAGGAGTAACATAGTAATTGAGGTTGAATAAAGACATCAAGTCCATCTATCACCCTACCTAACGTTGATCCAGAGGAAGGCAAAAAAAACAGCAAAAGGGGGAAAAAATTCCTTCCTGACCAAACGGCAATTGGAAAGTATCCTGGATCAACCAAATCTTATGTATTAATACCAGTAGTTCTCAATATTTTTTAGTTTTAGAAACTTATCCAGGCCTTTTTTAAAGCTATTAAATGAACCTGCCATTACCACATCTGCTGGAAGACGTTCACACGTTTCACAGTTCTCACTGTAAAGAAACCTTTCCTACCTGAAGATGAAACTTCTTTTTTCCAACCTTAGAGGATGTCCACGAGTCCTCTGATAAGACCTATTAGGGAACAATGCACCAGAGTTCATTGTATGGCCCATTAATATATTTGTATAAGGTTATCGTGTCCCCACGAAACGTCGCTTCTCCAATGTAAACAGCCCTAACTTGTCTAATCTGCCTGCATATTCAAGCCCCTTGAATTCCCATTCCCCTTATTATTGTTGCCCTTCTCTGAACTGTTCCATTTCCAAGATCTCCCTTTTGTATATGGGATTCCAAAACTGCACCGCATATTCCAACGAGGCTTACCAGTGCCTTGTAAAGAGGGAGAATAATATCTTTCTCTCATGAATATTCCCCCTCTTTATACAAGACAATATCTTGCTAGCTCTAGCCGTTGCTCCCTGGCATTGTTTGCTACAGCTAAGTCTGTTATTACCAGAAACTCCCAAATCCTTTTCAATTACAGATGCACTTAACAGAGTTTTTTATGGTGTAGGTGGCACAGGGATTGTTAAATCCCAAATGCATCACCTTACATTTATCAACATTGAATCACATCTGCCATTCTGCTGCCCATTTTGATAATCTATCTAGGTGCTGCCAATACTTGCTCATCATTTGAAGTTTCCAAAGCTCTGCATGTGTCATGCAAACACATAGATCCTCTCTCAATGCCCCTTCTAAGTCATTTATAAACAGATCAAACAGAAGCGGCCCCAGTACAGAACCCTGAGGCGCGGCGCTTATAACTTTAGCACATAGATGTAGATTCATTTACCACCACTCGTGCTAGGATAGAGAATTGGTTATGGATCACAAGCAAAGTGTTTTCTTCAAGGCCAACAGTCCTCAGTTTATACATTGTCGCCTATGTGGCACAGCATCAAAAGCTTTCGCAAAATCCAAGTATAACACATCCACTGCTGTGCCTGAATCCAAATTCTTGCTTCTTCATAAAAAAAATTAAATTTGTCTGACATGATCTATTTCTCATAAATCCATGCTGACTACTCCTAATAAGATCTCTGGAGACAAAGTCAAGGATATGATCCTGTAACAAAGTTTCCAGCACCTTCCCTACCACTGATGTTAGGCTTACAGGTCTATAGCAACCAGGCTGTGAACGACTACCTTTTTTGAATATTGGTACATTGGCTTTTTTCCAATCCAGCGGCACATCCCCAGTCAAAAGCGAATCTGAAAAGATAAGAAACCGTGGTCTAGATAGAACTGAACTAAGCTCTTTTAAAATCCGAGGGTGTATTCCATCCGGTCCTGGGGATTTTATTATATTTAATTTGTCTAATTGTTTCCGTACCATATCCTCCCGTCAGCCAAGTAAATACCCCTTATTTCTCCCCTGCGTATTATTACAATCCCTGCTGTAAGGACTAGGATTCTCAACAGTGAAAACCGATGTAAAAAAACGTAGGCAATAGGCAGAACCTTTTCACTAACGAAAAAGAACTCATCATATCTGGATACTAATGCATGTAATAAACTGGTAAAAATGCCAGTGGGGTGGAGCAGAAAACTGTCAAGGCACTAGTTTTTTGTTTTAGGGGTGGACATTCCAGGTCCATACACCAGCAGATTTTCCTCATGTGTACGTGCCTTTAGGCTGGGGTCCTGAAGCAGGTTGTATATATCCCAGACAATTAGTAATATACGTGGTCAGTTTAACAAAAAGGATGTTTTTCTCTCTCATAGATTAAACTTTCCCATCAGAGAAAGATTTACACTTGGAAACCAGAACCCTTCCCTAGAATCTCCCGCCCTAAATGGTGAATTCCCTCCAGAACCCAGTGTAGAGGTCACAAGCTGACAGATTGACACCCATAGCCCGTTACCAGTAAACTACTTTGTACCATAAGCGATTCATACAGCTTTCTGTTACGGTTTGTTTTTCTTAGGTCTCTATTACTTTTGACCCCTCTTGTACCTCCCAGTGCCTTTACCACAGAAACAGAAAGTTCTGACAGTGTATTATTCGCAAGAGAACCTCACAAGAAACCAGTAAAGGTGAGTGCATTAAAGGGCATCTATACCGAAAAATAGGTTATTAAATTGACCATAACTAGAAACTATAATTCTTCCCAACCACCACTGTATAATTTTTATGTTGACCTGACCCCTATTTCTTTAGATAGCCAATCTAAAACTTCTTATATGTCAGCTGTCAATCAAGTTCCTTGCTCTCAAAACTCTCTTCTGTGAGTAGTTCGTAGCTGGAATGGGGACAGAGTTTTGACAGTTTGAATGCTGTGTGCAGGGTTGACAGTTGGTTGTGGGAAAACGTCAGGGCAGGTGGAAGTGGGAGAGGGTTAAAAGAGGGAGGGAGGATACTGCTCCTAAACAAAATGTGTGCTGGATTGAAGGCATGCAGCAACACACGCAAATAGAGAGTAATGCTACTTACATGTATTCAATTATAGATTAAGATGAGGCAAGTCATATTTTAGTATAGTGTCCCTTTAACACACTGATTATGGAATAAGATTTAAAGAACAACTAAAGGTTAAATATAAACAAAATAAGGGGGGAAATGCATAAAATTTCCAAAGCAGGATTTGGGTTTTTTTTTTGTTTATCCAGCTTATAAAAAGTAAAGTCAAATTCACACATGCTGTTTTGTTGGCATTGATAGAGCCCGCCCACTTGTTTTATTATTATTGTGGATTATTATAGCGCCATCGTGCTCAGTGGTTATCTGGTAATGTGCGGTTGTGTGGGATGTTTCTGTATCCCTGTGCGTGTGCATTTAACCTTTGTAATAATTGGCACTGTAGTGAGCAAGTTTATCCATATCTTTTGTGTGTTTGGGCAATGATTCTCCAGTGTAGAGATCTAGAGAGTTGAGGAGATGGATAACACAGATTTGGTCCCACCCGCTGAAATCCTAAATTGCCTGGATAAATGTTCATTGGAACAGGCTACTGAGGAATGGATCATTTCCACTGCAGTGTATAGTAATTGTAACTGTGACTGCTAAAAGTTCTTCTATCAAGTTTATGTGAGAGACTCCTCTGTGCGTTCCTATGATTACATTAAATTGCACCATGGTTTGCAATAAAGAGTTACGGCCTATTATTATCCTAAACCTTAAGGAGCCTCCCCCCCATAGCTGTAATTTAAGGTCATTTTACAGGATTAACATAGTAATGATTATTGTTATTAGCTATCTCCTGCGATTTCTGTGAAATCGTAAAAATCCTGCACTACTTTACCACCATAAACCTTTCTCTTCTTTCAGTTCATTTAATCATATTTCCATGTAATATCAATACTGTCTTCTTAAGGGACAGTTCAGTGGAAATGATCAATATTTGTTAAATGTTAGTTTGTGGATGCCTTCGTTATTCTACATATTCTCTCCCATTGTGAAAAATCAGTTGATTTAACCCCTTGCTGTCCCTGCTGTTGACATTAGTGAGCTGACATTTCAGGTTCTAACGGTCCTTCTTCTTCCCAGAATGCACCACTTCCTTGGAATGTTCCTAACAGTAATTTCTACTGATTGGCTGTTGGAGGGTCAAACATGCTCAGATCTCTACTGAGAACTGAATCAACCAGGCGCTGGGTCAAGGGCAAGACCATACAGTTCTACTAGGGGTCTGCAAACAGGAAGTAAATATTTGGCTTGCGTTATTTGTACACCGACACAATGCTGAATGGGCAGGTTAAGGTCATTGGGATGATAAAATACTGCTCTTTTTTCTGAAAAGCATATGTATTTGCACTGAACTCCCTTTAAGTGAGCTCATAAATAAAATTAGACATACATTGAGCAGACCGATTAATGGCACCTTGTATTAGTAATTCCTCAGGGCTATTGGGCGCATTCAGATCAGGTGTTGCATTACAGATCACTTGCCCCACTGCGATCACTGGTTCTGTCGAGTATAAGAACATATTATCACCATTTTTGGCGTGGATCGCACGTGTTTGGGTATTAGGACAGAAATACATTCCTAAACATGCATTGCGGTGGGGCTCAGCCGTGGATACCTTTTTTTTTTTTTTTGTGAGTGACAGTAAGCTAGGGGCTCCTTATGACTGACAGCAACGCACAATATGTCCGTTTGTGCTGCAGTCCGCGCAATCACATTAAATGCACGGTGCCTCGATTCTCATGTGTGAGCTGCTGTGGCCCCAGCCCTTAAAGGAATAGTTCACTCAGGAGTGAATTATTCCTTTATTGCGTAATTGAAGAAAGGGAAGTAAAGGAGCTATGTCTTACCTTCCGTTTCTCATAGAACACACAGGAGCCAGGAGACAAGGTAAGAAACTTGCTCGCTCGCTTGTCTTCTATGCGCATAGATCGCGCGCATGCGATAGAAGACAAGGTCCGTCGGGACTGTCAGACTACGCGCCGGAGGAGCGAGCGAGGGGTAAGTTTCTTACCTTGTCTCCAGGCTCCTGTGTGTTCTATTAAGAACGGAAGGTAAGGCACAGCTCTTTACCTCCTGTTCTTCAATAGAACTGGATTACAAAACTTATAAAAACGAGTGGAGATACCCTTTATTATGAAAACTTGACTTCACACTGCTGTGATCAGTAACCAGCATTCGAAATGTAAATGTGATTATTATTATGATAGTTACAAGTGCAGTGATGCTTGTGTCAGTGTGCACTGCCTGCAGTGTGTGTATTTTAATCTTTTTGTTGATTTGTTTATTCCTGTCTAGTTTGGTGAGCATAAGAAGGAGAACTCTAATGCAGCCGAGGTCCTTGAGTCAATATCTCAAAGTGTACGGGTGAAGCCGGAAAATCTTCAGCTGGCAGAGGTGAGTGAAAACAGAACCTGGATTACTCTACCTGGAGGTGAAAAGAATAAGGAAGAAACGATAAAAGGGGGATGGGAGGGATTACAGTTAAGATAGGTACAAACCTATACAATTCTTCCTCCTGACCGATCGTTCAAGGCTTTCCACCGCCATTAGGAAGGAATGTCGGTCGTGGGAAAAAGCAGCTGCGTCCGGCAGTTAGGCATGATTGGTTGAATTTTCCGACCTGTCCGGTTGGTCGTGCGACTTATTCGGACAAAACGGAACAGTCGACGGGCAGTCGCAAAAAGCCGCCATACAACAATTTGACACTGAATGATGGTCGGCCCGGACAAATTATGGTATCATGTGTACCTAGTTTAGGCTGATTAAACTTGGCCTACCTGCCAAAACATCCTTATTTAAAGGATAACTAAAGTATATCCAAAAAACTTTTCTGTATATTTCACCTCTGAAATTTGTTTTGAGGACAAATCACCTGTTAAATCTGCAGGATCAGATATGTTTTTTACATAGTGTTCACGGACCCCATATGCTTATGATTGTCCTTGTTTCCTTTAGGTGATTAAGAACCAATTTCAGCGCTTCTTCATACCGTCCTGCTCTCTGACACTGTGTCCCTTCCGATCTGCTCTTCTGTTTCGAGGTTCTTTCAAGGAACTTGCCAAGGAGGGTCTTCACGTTTCATGTACAAAAGGTGAGCTTGCAAGAACCAGCAATTGGTGCCTGTGCATTTCACTTGCAGTATTAAAGGAAAACTAAAGTTATAACTACAACTTTGATGGGCATGTCCAACCACAAAATGACATTTAAGTTTATGTAGAGAACTGCCAACCCCTAAAACCTTAATGCTCTCACTACCCAGAAGTGCAGGTAAGAGAAGTTTAAAGGGAAAGTCTAGTGGAAAATATAATTATTTTTTAAAAAAAATATTAGTTTAATTACTCATACCTTGTTGTTCTTCTTATTGTCCCCTTTTTGAAAAATCAGGTGATTTCATACCCTTTGTTATGCCATGCTGTTCTTAGTGAGCTTAGTGTTCTTAGGTTCTGTAACTGTCCTATTCCCAGAATGCACACTACCAAGAGTGTTCCTAACAGTAATTCTCTGATTGGCGTTGGATGGGTCAAAGATGCTCAGATTCTAATGAGCAACTGAATCAACCCAGGAGCTGGGTCAGGGCAAGACCATAACGGTTCTATTAGGGTCCTGCAGGAAGTCAGTATTTCAGAAGCATTTATTTATACACAGACAAAATGCTGAAGGGCAGGAAAAGG
This sequence comes from Hymenochirus boettgeri, assembly GCA_019447015.1. NCBI lineage: Eukaryota > Metazoa > Chordata > Amphibia > Anura > Pipidae > Hymenochirus > Hymenochirus boettgeri. The sequence goes on along the minus strand of CM033472.1, from coordinate 250,562,475 downwards.
TCATTGGGTGAAAAAAACACTGCTCTTTTTTCTTAAAGGGCATGTCCACCCCCAAAACTATAATCCCCCCCCAGTAATGCCCCATCATGTAGTGTAATAAAATCCTTACTTCACATCCCAGCTCCATATGGTTTTCCTGTAGTCCCCCCCCAAAGTCCCAAAACTGCCACCAGGAGGATAGCAGAGTCCATATAGGACTCTGCCTCCTACCTGGCCTCTGGGAGAAGTTTGGCATGTGTACTGCAGCCCTTCTCCCCCTCCCTCTCCCTCCTGATTAGGATTCCCTCCCCTACCATAAAACCCTCTTCCCCCTGTCCCCCCAGCCCACAACCGCTATATTTTGTATTTAGAAAGTGCCCCCAAACTTTACTTACCTTCCCTCTTTCCTCCGCCACACTGAACTCCCGGCAGACGTGTCGTGATTGGCTGCCGCCACGGTCCACGGTGCGTTTTTTGTAATGCTACCAATGACCCTCCTTCGTGCCCACTCAGTCAAGAGCCGAATGGGCAAGAGCCCTTGAATCTTAGATTCACTAAAACGTTGCCAGAGGGCACTCAGAATTAACTCTTTAGGGGCCCCCTCAGGAGGCTTGGGCTAAATCATTAGCGCCTCCATGTCCTCCATGTCCGCCTCTATTTCACAGGTCCTTCAATCCGGAAGCTGGTGACTACAGACAGAGACTCCAGACCTGCCTATTACATCCTATTTACCGAGGATTCTCCCAAAGGGCGATGAAATCACTGAGGAAGGTGAAATTGAATACGACACTACCGAGAAATCACAAATGACTTTTACTCCGGAAGTTGTCAATTCACTCATAAGATCAGTCCATTCTGTTCTTAGCATTTAGGCTCAGAACCCCAAGAGGACCTTTCCAAAACCCTCTTTTCTAGAGTTAAAATAGCCTCAGTTCAATTTCCATCTTACAAACAACTGGACTGGATCATTATACAAGAATGGCCGCGTCAGTCCCGGCTCTTTAACACTAGTTTCCCTTCCCTAGGCAGACATAGGCCGATGTGTCTCTCCTCCTCCTATAGTCGACTCTCCAGAGCCACCACCATTCCCCATTCCAAAGCGACGATCTTTAAGGACCAAACGATCGATGCATTGAGCGGCTACTAAAAATATCCTTTGCATCCTCAGGGACTGCCTAAGACCCACCTTCGATGGCAAAAGCTATGGAGGTATGGCTCAACCAAATATACCAAGATACTGACACTGGACGTTATCTCTCAAGGATACCAAATAGAGTTCATCTCTCGTCCCCCCAAGATGCTTTTTTCGTCATCCGTCCAGAGCGCCATCCAAACGGCAAGCCCTAACCAAGAAATAGCACTTCTATTACTGTCCAAAGTAATAGTTCCGGTCCCTACTTCTCACAGGTTTTAGGTTTTATTGCAACCTGTTCTCGTTTCCAAGAAAGATTGAAATTTCCGCCGGTCTTAGACCTCAAGGAACTAAACATATGTGTCAGGAAGAATCCATTTCAAGATGGAATCATTACATTTATTCATTCTAGCCATAGAACTTGGAGATTTCCTAAGTCCCTCCACATACAGGATGCCTACCTCCACTTTCCCATTGGCAGGGCCACCACAACTTCTGAGATTCACAGTGGGAAAGCGCATTACCAGTTCACGGACCTCCCATCGGTCCTCTGGTCTTCACCAGGTGATGGCATGTCAAGGAGCTTTTATTTGCCTACAAGTTATTTGTATAGGAATCCTTCACCCTGGCCTCAGCCATGTACAACGTGCGCTCCAATTCTAACCTCTTTGGTTGGATCATCAACCCTCACAAGTCATCCTTCATACCAGCCCTCGCGTGACATTTTTTGGCATGTTGTTCGACACTTCCCGGAAACAAATTCTCTTCCACTCGGAGAAGATTCAAGCACTCAAACTCCTTAGCCGTCAGACACTCACCAACCCCCTGATCTCAGTCCCCAAGCCATGTGCTTAGTAGGGCAGATGGTATCCGCCATCCACGCAGTTCCATAGCTATTTCCCCCGCATCCGTTCAACGCACACATGCTATTAGTTTGGAACAGATCTGGAGTCCATGATTTATTTTACCTCACCAATCCGGCGGTCCTGGTATGGTGGACACAAGATCTCAATCTTCTGAAAGGGAACACGCTCTGCCTACCTCCGTGACTGTGATTTCAACCGAACACAAGTCTATCAGATGGGGGGGGCAGTGTACAGGTCCCAACATGACTCCATCCACATGACTCATCCAGTCGAACAATGCCACAGCGGTGGCATACATCAACCATCAAGAGGGGAACTCGGAGCGACATGGCCATGGAAGAAGCCACCGCATACTGTCCTGGCAGAACATTATATTCCGGAGATCTCGGCGGTCTTTGTCCCGGGGATCCTGAACGTGGAGGAAACGGATTTCCTCAGCTGCCACACTCTGGACCAGAGGGAATGCTCTTTCATCAGGAGTGGTTCTCGACTCTGACTCGTCAGTGAGGAACGCCGGAATAATGTGCAAGAACGCAAGATCCTCTGGCGCACCTCATAGATTACTGGTTGTCCATGGCGGTTCCAATTAGGTATTTCCTTCCCTCCAATAGCCACGATTCCGCTCGTAGTAAAGAAGATCAAGCAGAAAGGAACCACAACTATATTTCATAGCTCTCAGATGGCAGAGAAGGGCTGGTTCACAGCTTCTAAAAATGTCACAGGAAGAACCATGGCCCCTACCCCTCCGCCCAGTCCTCAGTTTTTCAAGGCCATTTTTTCCACCCAGATCTTCAACGTCTCAATTTTGATGGAGTGGTTATTGAATCCCATCTTGAGGAAGAGGGCATTCCCTCGTCGGACATCCTACATGCTGGCCGCATAAACTGTCATCCGCAAAGGTTTATCATCGGATATGGCAGAGTACCATAATTGGGGCCTCTTCCAGGGTTTTCCCTCTAGGAAATTCGTCATTTTCTTGCTAGTACTGTGAGCTGTGACATCACCGGCACCACTGCTCTGCCCCAGCAGTGGGCATACCCCAGACTGAGACTTTGGGGCCGAGCAGTGGTGCCGGTGATGTCACAGCTCACAGTACTAGCAAGAAAATCACCCTTAAGTTACTGCTGTAACTTAAGATAGACTGCAGCTAGAATCATGATCCTGGAGACATTTTATAGGTATGAGGGTTCTTTTTAATGGAGACCACAGTTCCCCTTTAACATATCTTTTGAAATCTTTTCATACCAACAGCCTAGAAATGTCTTAAATCAATGTACTATTACCTTGTGGTCCCTACAAAAGACGTCCAGTGGTGCAAATCAGAAAAAAAACTAAAGTAAGCCCGTTCAGTTACTAGAAACATACTGTACCTTGAAAGTAATCTCTAAGCTCCCTAGTGTTGGACAGAGACTGTATAACACTGTTCATAAAACAGGTGTTTCCCAGGTTAACCAGACCAGTAAAGCCTGGTAGGCAGACCCTCTTCTCTTCCTCTTCTTGTAAATTTTCGGCAGTTATCGCACTGTGAGTCATTGGTGGCACCATGCAGGTCGGCTTGGGCTGAGAAAAGAATAAAAATGCACATTATTACATGCTATGACGTTGAACTTAGAAATCAAAGATTACGTGGTTCACTCACTGAAGCAAGAAGTTGCTCTGATTTTACAGACATGTGATCAGCAGCTGCTCTAGAGGAAACCTTATCGAGGTTGGTGTCTTCCACTCTTGGCTTCTCTTTCTCGACTGTTCTGGGCTCTTCTTTGTTTGATATAGAATGAGTATTACTTCCTGGTTGGGTTTTATCAATGGTAGGCGGACCAGCAGGCATTGCAACCTTGGCACCACCCACTGCACCTTAAAAAGGGGGAAAAGGGTGTTCTGTTTAGCAACAGGTCCTCAATAAAAATGTAAATGCTCTAGGCTAATTAAGAAATAAAAAGTGTTTAAGGCTTAATCTCACCTTGAAAATAAATTGCCAGAGACCGCACACATGTAAATACAATCTATGTAATAATTATTTGTCAGCAGAAACCTATCTATTATTTGCACACATCGCCTAATGAGCAAGATTTGGTATTTGACTGTAGAATTGGGACAGGTCAATGACTCCAACTTAAAACCATAATTTACTAACTGGGATACCTACTGCAAATGGCCCTTGGCTTCTTTCTTTCTGGTTACTATGCATCTCTTTGCAGAGGGGGATATTGATTAATCAATCTCAAATAATGTCACATGCCCCTGGTCTTTTTATGGGATTTATAAAGTGACATTCTGGACCAAATTTGTTCATTGAATATAATTTAAAATGATTGGTTGCTACATGGTACTAAAATACAAGCTTCATCCCCAGGTATTTTTAGAATATGTAAAATGATTATATCCAGGACATTACTTAAACAATTAAAGTTAGTGCAAAAGGCAGAATTCTGGGTGCAGACCTTGTGTGGCTGGTGCCTCTAAGCCACCCCATCTCTGGCATTGCTTCTTCTGTAAGCTTATGTCAATGCGAGCACTGGTGAAACAGTATCCGCACAAGTCCGGTTCAATAAGATTTCTGAAAAAAACAAGGAGAAAGTTATAGACATTGAAGTGGAAATATAAACATGGAATCAATATACGATTCTAGTAAATGGATTCAAATGTGCTCTTTAGATTTAGTTTTAGTAAGAGGAAATTACAAATAAATTGCAGTTTCATCACATTTTATTAGTATTTAAACCAAATAGCAGATGAATGTACGGGGGGTATGCCTTGTCCATGTGAACTTAATGTTGATAAAATGTTTAGTTATTTAAAGCTATGCCGATTTCCTACACGGCTAGTTATGGCAATTAAAAAATTGGCTATTTTTAGTTTAGGTTGCAGATAATGATTACCCCTATAAAGGGACACTTTCATTTTTAAAAACAGAAGAGCTATCAACCATGCTCTATATAGAATTTGTTAGTGTATTTCAAGGGCAAATGGGTGGAAAGCCGAGAGAAGATAAAGGTTTGTTCTCAAGATTGTTAGCAGTTCCTGAGTGATCTGTTTGCACCAACACATGGAGCAGCATTTTATCATGGAGAATTTAGTCTTCTGTATTCTGTACTCCCCTTGGTTATGAATTTTTTTTTTTCTAACATTAATGTTTATTTGTTATTAGTTTCAAGTAAATAAATACATACATACATGTATAATTGTACATTCCTATACATTTTGTATCTATCAATCTTAATACATTAATGGGGAGGGGGGGTATGTGGGTAGGGAATGGGGGACAAAAGGGTTATCCATTTCGTGGGGGGGAAGCAGATTTTTCAATTATTTCTCAACAATTATTGAGCTGTTTCAAACATTGGGTATATTTTGCTTCTTCTTGTTTATAATTTAGCCTGTCAAATACACCTGATATTGCTTCTGATTTTTTTTTTATTATTATTAAAAGTGTGAAAAATAAACTGTGTGCAAAAAAAGAAAATATACTAATATCCTAAAAAGCTTGAAATAGAGAAATGCTCGAATAAAGCATCACCAGCTACAAAAGCTGTATTTTATATGAAAGGCAAAACATCCCCTTTAAGCAATGTAACTTATTTTGTTCATATAGTGCATGTTGTGTCCATACAAGAACCGTTTTTTTCTTTCTCCAACACTTCCCCCATATAAGAGCTATAAATAAACTGAAAATGATATCCTTATAAATAGTGCTTCGCTATGTCATCAGATATAATTGGTGCTTATTTATGTCAATAGTATCACATGATATAAAATTTATGGACATTAATGCACCCCCTACTTTAAAAGGCTATCTCAAGTCACAATGGCGTTCCATGACCTGTAAAAAAACAACTTGGCCTCATACTTTGATATGGTCCTGGAATCCCTTGGTGACTTAATATCCATATATTAATAATGTGGTGGGTTTGTTTCTATCAATTAAATATGGACATGGTAAAACAGCAGATTTCAGCTCTTTATCTGTATAAACATATCAAGGTTGCAAATATGTTCTTGTCCTCTAATTGATTGAAAATGAAATATACAGTGGAAGTTGAGGCCACCCCCTAACATGTAAATACGTTATGCTCACCTTTCCCTTACTTACAGGTTTACGCTATAGTCAGGCCTGTGACAGGTGACGTCAAAGCCTGCAGAGTATTCACGTAGGCTTGTCTTCTAAGCAATGTGAATATTTAGTGCGAGAAACTCCGAGCTTTCACAGGGCACAGAAGAGGAGGGGCGAGGAACAGGAAGGATATCTCAGTCTACAAGTAAGTATGGAAAAGGCGAGTATAACGTTTTTACATGTTAGAGGGGCCTCTACCTGCAGGGCATTTTTAATTTGGGTGGAAATGCCCTTTAAGCATTTTTAACCTTTTTAATAAATCTATTATAAGCTGTGGATGACATTAACAATAATCATTGAATTGTACATTAAATAGACAATATCTCTGGTTTACATCCCATTAAAATATTTCAAGATACTGGACTTCTTCTTAAAATCATTAGTTTGGGGAACAAGTAGACACAAAGTGGGATGGTCAGTACTACAACGCCCTACCGAGTTAGGAGGACTGGCACTCCCCAATTACAATCTATATTACCTATATTACCTAGCAGCACAACTGTCAAATGAACACCACTGGTACCAGTCCGAACACAATTAGAATGCTTGAAATGCTGGGTTTCCCAGACGCCACCAAATATCCCGATCTTTGTACTTGGTATCTAGAGATTTAAAGGGCACCGACATCCCCAAACAATCGTACACATTACTTACTTAAATGCTTAACAAACTAAACATTCCTCTGATAAACAATCCCCTCTATAGGGCAATAAATATCTACCAGAATTTCTCACTATCCCAGAGTCGACTTGGTGGTTTAGATACGGGATATATCAAGTCAGGAATATCACCTACCAAATAGAATGCTATTCCGATATCTCCAGGTGAGACACGCTTTTGTAACCCAATTTCAAACCCTATCCCCCATAACTACCCAATTGCCCTCTTGGAGATGTTCTTAGTCACAAACAGTCTGCTTAACTAATTTCAGATATATATAGAGCACTCCCAGGATATGCTGCCACAGAGGGGAAGAAAAGATCCTGGGAGGTGGACGTGGGTCCAATGGAAAGGGAGGAATGAGAGGAGGCTCTTGAAGCATGTAAACAGGTCTCAACCAAAGCCTCAGACAGACTGTCTCAAATCTATTTGCTGTAGAGAGCGTAACTTACCCCAATCCGCATATCTAGATACAAACCGATTTACAACCCACTATGCCCTAAATTTCAAATAGCACCAGGCACTTTTTACCATTTGCTGTGGTCCTGCCCTAAGATCCAGGGATACTGGCATCAAATACTGATCTTTTTACATGACGAAATGGGATCCCCCAGAGGTAGCGACCCCAAGATATGTCTATTGGGCAAGAACTACAAATTGACAAATTCTTTAAATTTTTTCTAAGGGAAGTACTAGTCCAGGCAAGACTACAAGCTCTTCCTCCCCAGTTAAAGGACTGGAAAACTGCAGTAAACAAAGTGCTACCCTATAAACAAATGTTATATAAACACAGAGGGTGCCCCTTAAATATAACAAAATTTGGCCTAGATGGGAAGATTACCGAGAAATGTGTAATTAAACTACCTGTATATAAAAAATGAGTAATATACCCAATTCCACTACAATAACCATTTTTAGAGAAGATGAGTAGTATTTTCTGACACAGTTTATGTTTTGAGGAATTATATTATGAGAAGACACCAAAGAATTGGCCCATAGATAAGAGTTATTGACCAAGTTAAAATTAATCACAGAAATATGGGTCTGCGTAAGTGTATAAATCAAATGTTGATGTAGAATTCTGTTTAATAACACTGCACGAGAAGCAAATATATGTAACAATGTTGATGATACATGCTCCGTTTCAGAAATAAAGTTCCTCCATTGGAGGGGATTTAAAAAAAAAATAGACAATATGAGCGAGGATGTAAATAGCCTACCTGAGTTTTACCTGCCACCTGAACATAGTGTTTGACGTGCAGTTTGGGTGAAGTCGCAGGAAATTGGAATCTCTAACAATTAAACAAAAACAAACTATTAAACACAAGTAATAAGGTACCATATTTCCTCTAAAATATAGATACCATATCTTACATACTAAAAGAAAATGTAAATATTCACAGACACCGGACCCGGGCCAACACTTAAGGTGGTACACACAGTACCAATCTGTCAATCTGCAAGATTCTGTCATCTTTGACAGATGGGAGTACACACAGTCACAATCGTTCTCCCTATATAAAATATATATTAAGTATAGGGAGAATTTTCATGACTGCCATACTCCCTATGATCACGGCAGACTCCCTATATTTAGTACAGGGGCCGACCGCGACCAAGGGAGATTTTCTGCACTATATTATTAATACCAGTAATTTTCAATATTTTTTAGTCTTAGAAAAGTATCTAGCCCACTTTTAATGCTATTCAATGAACTTGCCATTACCACATCTGCTGGAAGACATTTCCAGTTTCACTATTTTTACTGTAAATAAACCTTTCCTAACCTGAAGATGAAACTATTGTTGTATTATTGTATGGCCCATTAATATACTTGTATAATGTTATCATACACACATGCAAAACATTGCTTCTCTAATGTAAACAGCCCTAACTTGTCTAATATGTCTGCATAGTCAAGACCCTCCATTCCCTTGAATCTATTCTTCTATTCGACCTCGGAAACTGTTGTTGTCTGTACACGTTAGCGATATAGGGCAAATCCCATTGGTACCAATGGGATGAGCCCTATAGCACTAATATGTGTACCAAGCTTAACCCTGGAAATCTCTGCTGTGTTGTTATAATTATGCACAGACATGGGCCAAAAGCAACTCACCCAGGGAGTCTAGATAGATATCAGTTTACCCTGGGAATCTGCATAAATAACAACCTACAGAGCTCTGCTGTGTTGTGGCTGGAATGTGTGATGATCGGGGTTAAAAGCAAGTGCCATTTTGGATTTACAATTCTTTTGTTTTAGAAGCTAGTATCTTCTAAAACATAGATACCATATATCTTCTTAAACCTATGAACATCAAAGTTTCCCAACAATCTGCAAATAAACTAGATGAATAACTAAACCTTCTTTTAACGTTATTCCATATGTTGGTTGGACTGGAACAACTGTCACCAAGCCAGGTCATTAAAATGTTGCGAAAAAAAAAAGCCTTATAGTGTCTTAGCTTATTCGGAGGATTAATCACTATGGCAGCACATGGAACCATTAGCACAATACCCCTTATAAAAGTAAAATACTAACAGCTGCAATGAATGTAAAGCCTCAAAGCTGCCATTTCTTCTTAAACACTGCTAGTCAGTGCTGCAAGAATTGCAATGAAGGCATGATTGCTGGGGAAACCTGTCTAAGAAACAATCAGGGAGATTCAATAAAAGTTATTATCGTTAAAAATGGTGCTAATTTTGCCCCAACCAATCAGATGTTGTCTTTCAAATGTTAAATAAGATCTAATTGGTTGGGGCAAAATTAGCACCATTTTTAACAATAAGAGCTTTTATTGAATCTCCCTGAACAACTTTTAAGAAATGTAAAATAATTGTATATTCTCCAAATCATTTTTGATTATTCTAACAGAATATTCTAGAAGTACTGTTTAAAGAGGTCTTCGATTTTATAAAAAAAATGCAGAACACCCCACCAAACCACAGTTTAGCACTATAAAGACATGCCCTTGAAGGGACTTGGCCGAACCAGTCCCTCGCGTCCTAAGCACCACCCCTGCTCTAGTTTTGAGCAAGAACAGGGGCAGAGAGCCTCCGCGCTGACATTCACTACTTCCTGGTCGCGGCTGTCAGGCAATTGGGTGTGATGTCACTTTGCGCCTTAACTGACAGCCGCGACCAGGAAGTAGAGTAGCTGCCAGCTGCAGAGAAGAGGAGGAGCAGCGAGGGACCGGGTCTGCTACGTCCTTTCAGGGACATATTTGCATGTCTTTATAATGCGAAACAGTAGTATGGGGGCTGCTCTGCATTTTATCAACAGTTTTTTTTGGACTGGACATTCTCTTAATTGCTGATCTAACTCCCCTAATCCCTGGAAAACAGTAGAGGCGAAAGAACAAATAAACCTTCCATTTGCTGCAGATTCCCAATCTAGGACAGCAATACCCTATATCATCTTTAATCATTAACGGCGCACCCATTTGATTATTCAAACCTTTAGCCTAATAGGAGGAATGTTTGATCAGATATGTCAGTAAAGTTCATCAGATTGTGCGGCCTTCTGTGGAATATCGTCGGAAGCTATTTTCCCCATGACCAGCGAAATACGGCTGACCAGTTCGCAATATTGTAATGTGCATACCAAGCCTTACAATGAGATCTTTAATAAAGCTACAGATTCTAATATGCCTGGTTTTCCCAGTGTTCTATATTTGGTGAATATGTCTCATACCTTGTTTTAAAGATTAGCGTGAAGTCTTGTTCCCGAAATAGCACCCTAGAAGTTTCTTTACAGATCTCCTTTATGTAGACATGCACAACCACCACGTCATTACCCTTCTCGTAGTGATCATTCTTCACAAAGGTCAAGTTCACTATGGGCTCAGGCTCTAAAACATAGAATGGGAAAAGAAATGTTAAGGAAATATTAAAGGATCACACTACTCACTCAAACAAGTTTACATTTTCTGAAACTACAATATGAGAGAAGTAAAATGGTGATACTCACATATTTATCTGTGCTTGGTTTGTCATTTAATTATTAATGTTTAGTGAGTGCTCCTAATTCCCCCCCACCCTCCCTGGCTTCTCGTAGTGTCTGCGACACTTATTTCTGCACAGCCTCACCATAGACACTGCTCTGCTTACACATCTCCCCCTCCCTCCTTTTCTCTGCTGATTCACAAAGTTTGCAGAAAGCGTGCTGGCAGGCAGCCATAGATCCCAGTAAGGGGTCATGAATAGGGAACATATTTCTGCTTCTTGAGTGGCAGGTCTTTCCCTGTAAATGCTGTGATTTTAAATGATGATTTCTCAGGATCTACAGCTGAGGTTTAAAATTTGAAATGTTTTTGGAATAGTGGGATCTTGCTTTATATAAAAGGTATAATTTTTTTTTTTGTAAAAGATTCCCTTTAAGGCCATCAGATTTTTACCTGACTAAATTAAAAATAAAATGGAAATTAAATAATGTTTCACTTTCTATGCAATTTGCTTGTGAAGGTTCTCATTCATCCAGGTCATGGTATATCTGTTGTATTCAATTAGATCAACTGGACTTGAAGTTTAGTTCTTGAAGACATTTCGCTAGTCATCCGACTGGCTTTCTCAATTCAGAATGACTTGTAGAAGAATCTTTGGCAATTATGTACCCTGGAAAATCACAATTAGCATATCACAGCCAAGTGTTAAAGGCGTGATTGGATAGTGGCTAAGAGGTGTTACAGGAACGCCCAGAGTAAGGTGTCAAAACAGCACTGTACATGGCAGACAGTTGGTGTCGAACCCCCCCACCTCTATTTAGGCTTGATTTCTTTATTTTCACATAAATGGCCTCCTAAACGCCTCTCTTGAACCAGTCACGTTCCTTTGCCAATATGTTAACATTACAATCTTTAAAGGTATGTCCTTTATCCTTAAGATGCAGGTACACGGCTGAGTCCTGACCCGAGGAATTGGCTCTTCTGTACTGGGCCATACGTTGATGCAGTTGATGTTTGGTCTCCCCCACATACAAATCAGAGCATTCTTCACTGCACTGCACTGCGTATATGATGTCGCTTTTCTTGTGTTTCGGTATTGGGTCTTTCGCCTCAGTGTGTTTTTCGGTTTAAAGCAGACAGGCATACGGTGTTTTTTGAAAATTCTTCTTAATTTCTCGGAGACCCCTGCTACATATGGGATGACCACGTTTTTTCTCCTGTCTTGCTTTTCCCCTTCACTGTTGGTATTCGTGTTCTTTTCTTTCCTTCTACTTCTTTTGACAAAGGCCCAGTCTGGATATCTACAAGTTTTAAGGGCTCCTCTGAGATGTTTCATTTCTTTAGCCTTCACCTCTGTGCTAGTGGGGATGTTCTCAGCTCTGTGTTGCAGGGTTCTGATGACACCCAGCTTGTGATCTCCCACCACGGGAGTCAAACATCAAATACTGATCTGTGTGTGTTGGTTTTCTGTAAACCTCTACTTCCAGTTTACCATTTTCCTTAACTTCTACCAAGCAGTCCAAGAAAGCCAGTTTGTTGTTTTGTACCTCTTCCCTTGTAAATTTGATGTTTTGGTCTACCGCACTGATGTGTTCTGTGAAAGCTTGTACTTCCTTCTGGTGGATTTTAACCCAGGTGTCATCCACATATCTGAACCAGTGGCTGGGTGCTATGCCCTTAAAGGTATTAAGCGCCTGTTTTTCTACCTCCTCCATGTAAAGGTTGGCCACAATAGGTGAAACTGGAGATCCCATAGCACAACCGTGTTTTTGCTTATAGAACTTATCCCTGTATTTGAAATAGGTGGTATTCAGGCACAAGTCCAGTAAGGAACACACCTGTTCTGGGTTGAGATCAGTTCTGCTGGTAAGAGTGCAGTCTTGGCCTAGCTGTTTTCTCACCATGTCAACAGCCTCCTTGGTGGGTATACAGGTGAAGAGAGATGTCACATCATAGGACACCATAGTTTCTTCTGCACCAAGTACTATATCTTCAATCTTGCTGGTGAAATCCTGAGAGTTCTGGATGTGATGCTTAGAACTTCCCACCAATGGTCCTAAGATGTTGGCTAGGTATTTTGCTACCTTGTATGTTACAGAGTTGATGCTGCTGACTATAGGTCTTAGCGGTGCCCCTTCCTTATGTATCTTTGGGAGTCCATATATGCATGGACCCGCGTTCCTCGGGTCAGGACTGAGCCGTGTACCTGCATCTTAAGGATAAAGGACATACCTTTGAAGATTGTAATGTTAACGTATTGGCAAAGGAACGTGACTGGTTCAAGAGAAGTGTTAAGGAGGCCATTTATGTGAAAATAAAGAAACCAAGGCTAAATAGAGGTGGGGGGGTTCGACACCAACTGTCTGCCATGTACAATTCTGTTTTGACACCTTACCCTGGGCGTTCCTGTAACACCTCTTAGCCACTATCCAATCACGCCCTTAACACTTGGCTGTGATATGCTAATTGGGATTTTCCAGGGTACATAATTGCCAACAGATTCTTGTACAAGTCATTCTGAATTGAGAAAGCCAGTCGGATGACTAGCGAAATGTCTTCAAGAACTAAACTTCAAGTCCAGTTGATCTAATTGAATACAAAATATATTGTATGCAATTTCTTCACAAAAATCCCGTCCCAGAACTAGATAAGAACTAGATAAGATGTTCTTTCTTATCCCCGGATAAGACACACAGATGGAGCATGTATGGGCCATAAAACAGGAGGGGGCAAGGGATTTGTCTACTATTTAATGTTGTCCTTCTGTAAAGCTGGGTATACATCACTCAAATAATTTGGCCCGACCAGTGTTTCGGCCGGTCGGGCCAAATTATTGAATGGCGGCTCCTACCGACCGCTGACCGTTCCTTTGTCCGAATCAGACGGGTCGGAAAACCATAACGCGGTTTTGCCACGAACAACAGTCCTTCTTCCTGGCCGACTGGTTGGAAGCCTCTAACAGTCGGTCAGGAGAAAAAATTGCAACACCTAGCTTAAAGAAATCACCTAGAAACGTTAAAAGGGTAATTAAAGTGAAACTGGGCCGTTTTTTTTTTTTTTAAGTACAAATTAAAAGGAGGTTTGGAAGCTACCGTATGTTCCTTTCTCCCTTAGCTACGTCACGATTGGTACTGAATATAGTGGTGATGGCACTCTCGTTGGGGGTGAGGACCTCCGAAGAGAGGTCTAGCGCTACACAAGCACCGTTTTTAGTTACGGTTAATGCCAAAAGCCAGTAACAAAGGGAGATGGAAGCGATTGCGCTTATCCTCCTTTGTAATTGTACAATGCCAATTTAAACAGTTCAGCATAAACTAGCATTTAAATTTACAGAATTTCTATTTATTGAAGGGTTCAATGAAAAAGTGAACATATCCCTTTTGACTTTAATTGAAGAACAGACATAGCTCATTTACCTCCCGTTCTTCAATTAATCCAACAGGAGCAGGGAGCCTAATACTTAAACTTACCCGCAATCGCGTTTCTTTCCTGCTTCCTCTGACAACTACATCTACGCTACCTTCTAATAAACATGCATGTACGCATAGTTCAAGGAAGTGTGGATATACCATGGAAAACTCAAAACTACCCAGGATATCTATAGCTAAAAATCTGTGGTCCCCAACGGTGCAACTATTTTCTATCAAACAGCTCCTGCATATTAAGGTTAGTACAAACAGCATTATGTGCAAAGTGGTCGTTCTCAAACTTTTTAAGACTGTGACACATTTTTTTTAGACTGTGCCCTGTATTAAAGATGGTTCTGAAGCACTCAGGAAGCCTGGCAGAATCAGTTTTGTTCACAAAAATTAGATTGGGAGGTAGAAACCAATCCTACATACTTTTTTTTTTTTTTTAACTGTTTTTGAAAAACTTTATACGCAATATGGTTTTCCTTTAATGTTTGACTTAATGGTGAAATGACCCATATTGCATGTGCTTTACGCTGCATATTGTAATCAAAATTATTTTAACCAATGCAGCATAGTTGCACTACATTGATATTTTATAAGACACATATGTTACATTGTACCCTAAACAAGCAGACAATATTTTCACCTACAAAATGTTTTTAAGGCACACCTCAATGCGTTATTATTATTACTCTGTTTATGTAATGAATACATTATTTCTAGCCTTCAAGTCTAAAATGGATTTTTCCACTGTAATTCCAAAAATTTGGAACCAGCTTAAAGTCCTAAAATGACAATTGCACAGATCATAGTTACATTGACTTCTAAACTGTTAACAAAAGGATCATGTTGGTGGAAGGGACCACATAAAAACACTGTAAACCGACAACCAGTTGCATGAATGATTCCTTCTACAGTGCAAATATAACATATATGTTGGCACTGCACCAGGTACCTATTGCCACTTTACAATGTAGATGTCACCCGTCTACTAGGTAAACAAGGGTTAACCAGTGTTAGTTGCTATACAGACACATTGCAGTCACGGTTATTACCTTCAGAGCAAGAACTGGAAGTGGATTTCATGAAGTCGCACATGTTTTCCCGAATGTGCCACGGAATTTGCGACAACACAAAGGGAAATTCCAGCTACAAACACTACATGTTACCGTGATCCCTCCATATATACAAATGAAACAAAATAAAATCAATAAAAAGAAAGTGCTCTCACAGCCTCCAGGGAAAGCATGTGGCTGGTAATACAATCCTGCAGAAGGGATAGTGGTGGGGGGTGGGCACATAACCTTTTGCTGCAACTCCAGGCACTTCCTTTATGATCTGCAGCTGAACACGAACGGAATGGTGACTGTTTTGTCCCTTACAATTTAAGGGAAAATGGACCCAATATTAAGGCATCTAAAATTTTGCCTTAAAAGGTACATTTGTTTCCTAGGGACGTCTTCAATAAAAGTGTAAATAGAGGAATATATACTTTTACTTCCATTACAGGGATAAACAAGCTTGCAGGTCGTGAGAAAACTTTTTCTTTGCAACAGTTAACAGTTCTCAGAATTTTCCTGTCATTCTGACAACTTCCCTTATAAATAAATCTGTAGGGATACGTCCAATAAAATAACAGGAACAACTCCCCAATAACATTCGTACAGTCTGTGCATAGAGGTAACAAATAGATTAGAATCTCACCCCTGCACTCAGTCTAGTAAGTTTACCAACACAACAGAGTGGAACAGAAGACACAACTTTCCTTCTTTGTATTACACACAGAGAGAGAAGACAAGTTCTTCAGTCTCCACGCTGTGCTAAAGGGTCAGGTAAGAGGAAGTCACATGGGTCTTCAACTGAAGGATTTTAAGATCTTTAAATAGATCTTAAAATTAGAAAACACAAGTAAGTACAACCCAAAACTAATATATCCGAATACTCATCTTGTTCCTTCAGATTACAAAACTGCCATCTGTAGAAAGTGAATGGGTCCACATTATTATTTCTGCCCAGCCTAGTGTGCGAGTACTTGAGGTTTGCTGGCATAGGGGACCACCTTGTTTTAGGGTTCTTTAGCAATTATATAGTTTGAAGAACGCACTCCTGTAGACCTTGCTCTTTCTTTATATGTTTATTAGTGACATGCGTGCACAACGTTTCGGGGTGTGTCCCCCTTCCTCAGGTGTTTTAGGGTTGCCTGTTCACCATAGTCCAATATACCCAAACTCTAAGTACAATTTATATAGAGTCTGAGTTTGCACTTAAAGGAGAACTAAAAACACATGAAAAACAAAAAGTCTCTTGCTCCTAACATTATGTTATTAAACACCTACTACCCTTCTGTGCAGTCATTACTGTGCAAGTTACTGCATGGTAAGGAGCACTGTGGAGCTGGGGTTATATCTGGATACAATAACCTTTCAATTTCACTCTGCATAGTAGTGCAAAGTTTGATGATAAATGTATAGCATCAAGTGCACTGCACTATTTCCCAAAATGTGAAAACCCCATGCTAGCCCGATATTATTGAATCTCCCCCTAGATATCTTGGAAACACGTTGATGATTACTCAGTTGGTGTTTTTTTTACCTTCTGTTTTATCTTCCAGACAATCATCAGAATCAACTTTGTGAATGAGGTTGGCTAATTCTACTGTAGTCTCTAATGAAAGGCTGTTTGAAAGAGGCTGGACCACAGCTTCCATAATGTCCAGGTTTTGAGACACGTTTGATAGATCCTGCGGACAATTTTCCTCTTGCCGAGACAGTGCATTGCAAGAAGATACAGTAACCAGGTCAGAGTCCAGGTCAAATGGTAAAACCTGCTTCTCCGCAGAAAACAACGATCCAGTTTCAACAGTTGTTCCTGCAGATGGGAGAAATACACTTTGATCCCCAGTACGAGTTCCCTCATTTCCTACAACGATACCCTGCAAACACAATAGAGGTTATACACATTTTTAGAAAATCGGTCAAAATTATATATAATAAAGGGGGAGGGGGGGGGGGAATGTACTAATAATCAAAACACAATTTTTACGTTTCCTTCTTACAGGGAAAGTTCAGTGGAAAACGTCATTATTTTAAAAATGATTGATTTGTATTATTCATACCTAGTTATTCTACATATTCTCTCACATTTTAAAAAAAAAATCAGTTGATTTCATACCCTTTGCTATTCCCTGCTGTTGACATTAGTGAGCTGACATTTCAGGTTCTAACAGTCCTTCTTCTTCCCAGGATGCACCACATCCTTGGAATGTTCCTAACAGTAATTTCTACTGATTGGCTGTTGGATGGGTCAAACATGCTCAGATCTCTACTGAGCAACTGAATCAACCCAGGCGCTGGGTCAAGGGCAAGACCATAACAGTCTCTATTAGGGGTCCTGCAAACAGGAAGTCAATATTTCGGTTGCATTTATTTATACACAGACACAATGCTGAATTGGCAGGTTAAGTTCATTGGGATGAACAAAATACTGCTTTTTTTCCTGAAAAGCATATGTATTTGCACTGAACTTCCCCTTTAAGGAGGCCATACACACACTAATTTCGATCTTACAATATCGAGATATTCTGATATCGTATGACCGTTGGATTGTGTATGGCAGTTCATATGATTTTATTTCCTATTAGACAAGCAGAAACATTTTTATCAGACTAACACTGAACATACGGTACATTTTTTAAGTGTCTTACATAAAGCTTTGGAAACAAGTCTCACCTCACGGCACGTGCCGATTCTAGGCATTCATTATTCGTCGTTACATTCACAGAGACCGGGCATGTTCAGCGCCAGAATGACAGAGAATTGAATGTAACAGCAAATAAGCAGTGTTGGGAAGCAGCACATACAGCGAGTGAAATGTATTTATTACAAGACATAACATAATGCACTACTTACATTATATGTCACCTCCATGCCCTAATATAAAAGCAGGAGGCTGCTATAGTCTTGGAATTCCCCTGTGATGTAATATACTTACATTGCAAGTTGAGCTTTATCAACTTATATATGGATTGCCAGGTCTCTCATATTTGCCCATTTAGTTTAGAATTAAATAAGCAAATGGACTCTGGATCTCTTGAGTAGCTAAGATAATCTATAATAATAACTAATTTCTATTTAAAAGAAAACAAAAAAAATAAGAAAACAAACATACAAAGTAAATATGTATAGACTTTACAATCTGCAACACAGACATTTTTTTCACTGAAATTCCACCGGTTCCTTTAACAGACAACTTCACCCTCATAAGAACATCTTTTAGAAAGAATGGCCTCTTTAAAATATGTTGATATATCATAGTTTGTCCTATGAATTCATTACTGTATGCCTGCTATGCTTCTGGATGCCTCATGGAAACTGAGCAATTTAGAAACCTGCACTGAGCCTGGGCATGCTCAGAAGAGGCAGCTAGGGGATTAACATTCAGTCATTGGCTGTGATGTCAACTGTCTAATCCATAACCGACAGTTACTAACTGGAAGAACCAGGAAGCAGAAACAGGGGAAACAGGACATTTCAGGATAGACATATATTTCAGGTTTTAAACTATTACCATTTAGGGTTTGGGGGCGTGATTTTCCTGTATGTAAGTTTTTATTTTAGGGCTGGACTTGCCCTTTAAATCAAAAAGTACAATGGTGTGGACCCAAGCCCAATCAAATTATCACTTGAATAGGGCCTGGAGAGCTACCGTTTTAGGGTCCTACAGGGGAACATTTAAAGGATAAGTGTAAAATCAAGTTATGTTCATTTGGAAGCTGCAGCTTTAAAAATACTGTTGCCATATTTTTTTTTCCTATGCCCCTCCAGAGCCTAGCTTTGTGCCTTGGAAGTTGCTGACATCTTGTTACTGGTTTGCTGAATGTTAAGCTCCGCCCCTCTGAGATTTCCTCTGCTTTCTCCTGCTTGAGCCTCAAACGCTAATGCCTGTGGGTTCCGTGCACGCACATGACATCACGGCACATCACGCGTCGAGATGACGTCACACGCGCACACATCTGTGCACGCACTGACTTCGCCATCATGCACGTGCACACTGGGTCTTCTTAGAATTCTTTTTATTCAACCCTAAAGTGCAATCACTGTGCAAAAAGTAGCGATGTTTCAGCCTTTAGTGTGTGGCCTTTCTCCAGCTCAGACGTTTCTCAAGGCCGAAACGTCGCTACTTTTTGCACAGTAATTGCACTTTATGGTTGAATAAAAAGAATTCTAAGAAGACCCTGTGTGCAAGAACATCTGTACTATTATACCTATTGTCATGGGTTACGGTGATGGAACCAGGGTGTGCTCTAGTTTGGAGGCCCTTTCATACATATATTCCCCTCTAATGTAAAGTAGATCCTATTCTATCATTATTATATATTATTATTCACTCAGCTTTTAACAGGTACAGTAGAAACAGACTACTATAAAACACCAGGCATCCAGATGCTTGTAAACTACAACTCCCAGCATGCATTGTTTGCAGAATGCAAGCAAGGCACACTGGGAGTTGTAGTTTCCAAAACATCAGGATCCCTGATAAATGCAATGCAAACCTACACAGTTCTCTTATCCTGTGCAAACTGCTCACCTGATCCTCTTGACTCCTCTTTAGTTCAATCTGGCTGTTTACAGATTTCTGTGTTGCTGCTATTGCATCCCCAGAAGGGATACGGGCATTGCGCCTGTTTGGCCCTTTGCCAGTTGCACATTTGAAAAGATCTTCAGAGTTTGCATTTTTCTGATTCCTCGGACTACAATCCCGCCCAGAGACTGGAGAAGGAGATTTATTTACCCCTCTTTTTGTTTGGGCTCCACTGTGGACTGCAGTGGATATGGATTTCCTTGTAAGGCTGCTCGTCAATCCACAGTTTGTCTCTGTTTGTTCTTGTCCTTGTTTCACACTTCTGAGATCAACTTTGCTCTTCTGTGTGTCTGTACTCACGGGCGACTGTGTCTGGGATTTGTCTTGAAGTGAGAACTTTAAAGACACTTTTGGCTGTGCACTTTCTTTATGGGCGCTGGCCTTTACTTGCTCTTTTAATGTCTCTTTTTTCTTCTTCTGTGCAATAAAAATACAGCAAAAAAATATTTTTATTTTAAAGAAACCACCCTATAGAAACACATTCTTACTTTTCTCTGTACACCGATATGTTAATGTACCGCACAGCATATTTAAAAGTAGAAATGAGTCCCGGTTTAGATTCTGGACAATGTAATATTCAACATTTTTGAAACTTGTGATAAAAAAAAATTTTTTTTTGAAAAATTGATATTCAAAAAGCCTGAAAACTAAAATGGAGCTTGGGGGGAGGGGTCCCCTTTACCCGAGTATAAAATATAGACTTGTGGGAAATAGTGGAACATGATACTCCAGTAAATTCTGCATATATGGAACTGAACCTTTATACTTACATTTTAAACTGCACTTGTACATTGTTATTGTGTAACCTAGTATTATGGATCGCTGGCCAGACTAAATGCATCAATGGACTTACTTGGCTATTTATGGTGATTGGATTGCACACATTTATATAGGAAGCCCTGTTTATTGTTATTGGTCCTCTCTCTTTTCAATAGGTAAATAACTATTTATACACTAAACAGGGATTCCTATATAAATGACTAATATAGAGAGGGGGAGAGACAGTGTAAGGGTAGGGGGAAAGTGTCTGTGCTGGGGTTTGTTTTTTTTTGGTAATATGCTACCTACAATGTAATATACGGCCTTGTGCTTCTATATGGTCATGGAACTCCTTGGTGGCGCAATATCTTTATATTATACTGTAGGTAGCATATTATCCCTTATATCCCAACTAACTGTTAATAGACATATAAAATATTGTAAAAGCTCTACAGTCCCTCTAGAAATCAATATAAAATAATACACAGTATAAATAGAGCAATAAACGTCCCAAAAATAGCCAAAAAGGCCTGCAGAATATATAAAAATAGCAACTGAGTTCCAAGGTAGTGTAACTGCTACCCGTAATAATTAAAGCCCCAAATTCCACTTAGGCTATAGAAAGGTCAACAAGATGCATCCACAAACAATCCTGTGAGAGTTAAATGTGGACTAAACATTGCCTGAGGAAGCTCTTATGAGTGAAACGCGATACAGTAACGTCATGATCCGGAAGTAACAGGCTAAGAACTGGTATTAGTATGTTCCGTGGAACCAAGAGAGGTGTATATCTGCAGGATGAGTGGTTTATCCCTGTTTAGGATCCCAAGAGACACTGCCACAGACTCTAGCATCAACACTGAGTGGGAGATAGAATGGACACCAGCCGGATTCTGGGCACTCTCTTATCTAGACTGGTGAGGTATGACACTATTGTACTTTAGAAGACGTTTATTCTACATTGACTCTTATGGGATTTTTTACAGATGCACCCTGTTGACTTTTCTATAGCCCTAGCGGAATTTGGAGCCTTAGTTATTAAGGGTAGCAGTTTCACCACCCTGGAAGTGGTTTATATTTATATATTCTACAGGCCTTTTTGGCTATTTTGAGGCCGTTTTACCTCTATTTATACTGTGTATTATTTATCAAGGGACTGGCTCTCAAAGGTATGTTCCTGGGCATCTCTGGGGAAGATAAGTAAAACGGATCTGGGGTTTTGGGGGGTACTTAATCAGTGTGTAAAAATTTCGTTTAATGGGTGGACATGCCTTTTAAGTTGTATAGCTGCTTGGTATTTTTTTAACTATTCACACTTTTGGGGTGTGATTTACCAACATACATTTGTTATTTGAGGACTAGACATGCCCTTTAACTGATAAAAATGTAGGCTCAACAGATGCCCTTTAAAATTGGAAGCAGTATGTACAAAATGGATCCCAGATTTATAGACCCCAACCTCTCTGCACCATGCATTACTTTTAATGAACAAGACATCAAGGCACCCACAACCATTGGCTCCTAAAAGTGTAATGAACAATCATGGCTCTACGGGATGGATATGCCCTTTAAAAACAACCTGTAAAAGGCCTATTAATCACAATTAATTTTAAATTAATTATTACCTGAAGGGTTGGCCATTTGTTTAAAGGAATCTTTTTCTGTAATATAAGTTGCAAGATATTTCCCCTTTCTTTATACTGCATCTTACTGCAAGAGCCTTCAATTTCTTCATGAAAATGGCAGCTCCACTGCTGGCCTTCTGTAACACAAAAGAAAACCCATCAATCACACTATAAGGTGCTGGTGATTTCAAATTAAGTCTAACGATATTGCATTCAGCCTATAGAATAGTATGGTACATTATCCCATTTACTGTATTAGAACACGGAGGTTAACCTTTTGTGCGACTTTCCATTTTTTTTGGTTTTTATTCATAACTACAAACCAACATTTATTAAATATGTAATGTACACCGATACACAACTAAAATAGCTATAGAAATACATAAGGAGAACTACGGTAAACAATTTTTTATAATTCTAATGTGAACGTGTTTCTCCAGAGAACACCTATACATTTTTACATTTTTAACTAGAATCTATAACTAAGAAGGTTTCCATGTTGTTGCCAGTACCACTTACAGTCCATCAAGCCTTGTGAGCATGTGCGCCTATTGCCACACCCCGTGACCCCACCAATAAAACAAAGCTTTTTGTTACCCTGCATATATTTAGACATTATTATTATATAACAAGGAGAGCAACACCATAGGACTCTGCAATTCCAGATCAACTTTGAACAACTTCCATCAGCTGAAGCAGTTGAGAACATCAACCTAGATCCTTTCCCCTGCTTAACAGATTATGTCTATATTATGGCTGTGTCTCACTACCCCTACCTGCTTTCAGATCACCAGCTTATTACTTTTCTTGCTCAACATTCTTCTGTTTCTCTTGACCCTCCTTGTGTGTGTCCGTAATACCCAGACCATAGATCTTCCAGTGATGGCTTCTTCTTTCTCCTCTAGTCTCTCTACCCTTATGTGCGACTCTGACCCTCACTTGCTTCTTAACTCCTACAACTCTGTACTGACTGATGCTATTGATTCCTTTGCCCCCTTGCAAACCTCCAAATGACGTCTCTCGAATCCTCGCCCCTGTCTCAGTCCCACAACCCGTTTTATACGCGGAGAAAGTCTCGTACCCAGGATGACTTTTTCCATTACAAGTTTATGCTACAATTCCTCAACACCGCACTTTCGGGAGCAAAACAAAAATACTATAAGACGCTTATAAATAATAACAAATAAAACCCATGCCGCCTGTTCATCTCCGTCCCTCGCCCACTGACTCTACTCTCCCTCCACACACACCCAAGATTTTGCTGACTACTTCATAAATAAAAGAGTCCATCCGTATACAGATTCCTAACCCTCAGCATAGCTCTCAGATTCTTTTACCCATACCTCCTTCTACTACTCTTGAATCTTTTAGTCCCGTGACACAGTCAGAGGTCTCGTTTCTGCTTCAGTCATATCCGCTCACTACATGTCCCCTCGAGCCCTCTTTCCTACTGAAGCACTG
Organism: Hymenochirus boettgeri; assembly: GCA_019447015.1. Taxonomy (NCBI): domain Eukaryota; kingdom Metazoa; phylum Chordata; class Amphibia; order Anura; family Pipidae; genus Hymenochirus; species Hymenochirus boettgeri. Next base: position 250,538,885 of record CM033472.1, on the reverse strand, counting down.
TAATCAGGCAGTTACCCCTATAATAACCCACATATTCAACGTCTCCTTGTCATCTGGTATTTTCCCTTCCTCCTTCAAACACGCCCACATAAAACCCATAATCAAAAAAGCCTCCCTTGACCCTAATTGCCTTGCTAACTACCGCCCGGTCTCTCTTCTACTGATAGCCTCCAAGCTACTGGAACGTCTTGACTTTTCCCGTATTGCTAATTATCTTAATTCTCATAACTTACTGGACCACTTGCAATCAGGGTTTCGTCCTACGCACTCCACGGAGACAGCCCTGTGCAAAGTTGTGAATGACCTTCAGGCTGCCAAAGGTCACTTTTCTATTCTCATCCTTCTCGACCTCTCCTCTGCTTTCGTTGATCATTCTCTCCTAATGCAAATTCTTCACTCCTTGGGCATCCTGGCTACGATCCTACCTCTCGAACAGAACCTACTCTTTGTCATATGATAATAAAACATTATCATAATGTTACCCTCATAATGTTACCCTCTTAATGAACCACCATCATAATGAACCCTCTTAATGTTGGGGTTCACAGGGCTCTGTTCTTGGACCCCTGCTGTTCTCCCTCTATACCATTACCCTGGGAGAAGTCGTCAGCTCATTTGGTTTTGACTACCATCTGTATGCAAATGATACGCAAATATATTTTTCCACCCCCACGCTTAGTCCTGACACCCAATCACGCATCTCCAACTGTCTCCTTATGGGTGGCGCACCGATGCCTCAAACTTAACCCGATTAAAACCAAACTAATAATTTCCCCACCTAAACCTGGTCCTATCCCACCTTTTTCTATTTCTGTGGACAACACCCCCATTTACCCTATTCAGTCAGCACGTTGCTTAGGGGTTATTATTGACTCCTCTCTCTCCTTTTCCAATCACATTAACTATGTTGCTTAAACCTGTCACTTTTTTCTTTGTAACATTGGAAAGATCCATAGATTCCTTTCTCTTCCAACTACTGCTATGCTTACCCGTGCTCTCATCCTATTATATCTGGATTATTGTAACCTGCTTTCTGGTCTTCCTGCTTCCCATCTTTCTCCTCTTCAGTCCATACTTAACTCTGCCACACGCATTGTCTCGCTCTCTAACAATCGGGATATTAAATCTCCTCTCTGCCGCACATCTACCTGGCTCCCCATTAAACAGTGCATTATCTACTAAATCCTTCTCTTAACATTTAAATCCCTTCACTCTTCTGCTTCTTCTTATATTTCTTGTTGTGTCCCCATATGTCCCTGCCCGTACCCTCTGCTCATCACAGATCCATCTCTTATATAGACCCCCCACTCACACTGCCTACTCTCGCCTTTTTCTCTTTTGGATCCTGTCCTCTAGAATTCTATTCCCCTCTCCCTACATCAAAAAACCATAATAAACAAGTTTAAATCTAACCTCTCATCTTATCTCTCCGAGTACAGCACAACATAGGACTGTTGTCACTGGACCAGTTATTACTTTAGCCCTTCCACCATTTCCTATGTATCTGTTTGTTACCCACCTAAGTAGATTGTAAGCTCTAAGTGGCAGGGACCTCTTTCCACATGTTACATGTTTCAAGCACTAGTATATTTAGTGATGCTCATACTTATTTATATAAATAAATAATGTATTTACTGCCCCCTTGTATGACTTTTTCTATTCTATATTGTACAGTGCTGCGTCCCCTAGTGGCGCTATATAAATAAACATATACATACACACAAGTAATGAGTCAGTCGATGGTCACACCCACAGAAAACAAAGGCCAATCAAAATCAAACAAAGTTACATATAAATATCAGATATATTACACAGAATACCCAAGTAATGCATAGTATAATCAGGTGAGTATACATAGAACACAATCAATCCCAAATATATAAGACTAATAAATTATATAATAATATTAATAGTTATAAGTGACAGGTTATATGAATAATAATAGTAGTAAAAACATTATTGTCCATCACCATATAGTTCATAGACAGAAAAAAGCGGTATGAGAGAATATCAAGGACATTCCATAATAGATACATGTATCCATGATAGTCTATCCAAAACAGATGATGTCATTAATCATTGATTCACTGCTGAGGTGTCCAGTAAGCAAGCAACTGCAGCAACTGACAAATCAGTCTGAAGAATAATAAGTTTAGGGGATCTATATAGAGGCATAAAAAGATAAGTGCATAGAGCGGTTAATCCATGTCAATCCAAAAAGTAAGTAAGTATAAGGGGGCATATGTACGCCACAAGCAAGACTTGTAGAGATCCCAGACCATTGTTTGGACAATCCGATCCTCCCCAGTAGCATTGACTTAATCCTCATGATTATGGTAGACAAGTATGGGTAAAGTATGAGCCAAAAGGTAGACTTGTGGGGATCCCAAACCGGTGTTTAAAAGATCTAATCCTTTCCAGAAATATTGACGTCATCCTCATGCTTGTAGTAGAGGTTTCCTCCAATTGTGGAAGAGCGGGGGAGGAAAAGGGGAAAGCCAATCATCAGGATACAGACCATTGTAGATGCTGAAATGATTATGATATATATGATCATAAAGTTTGCCGAAGTGAAAATGAGATTGCTGTCGAAGTGGGGCCCCACTTTAAAATTGTAGAGTCCAAATACTGGTTCTTCAAGTCAAGGATTAGCGTTCTATAGGAGGTATCTACAAGGTAGGTAATCAGAATTCAACAAGTAAGACAATATGTCCAATAGCACGTAGGAGGAAAGTTCATCTAGTAGCAGGGCAATAGCCACATCATAGAAAGGGTGTAAAGTCAAGGGATTCATTGAGCCCACCAGGGTATATGGTTTTAAGGAGGTAAATCCACCTTGATTCGTGACAGAGGAGTTTTTTGTCAAGGTCCCCTCCCCGTAGGTTAATGGAGACCCTTTCTAGACCAAAGGTCTTTAAATCGTTATAGGAACCCCCATGGGCTGTCAGGAAATGTCTCGCAATTGTCGTAAGCGTAGTGCCCCCAAGTCTTCGTGTCTGGGCTAGTCTTATGTCTGAAATATGCTTTGTTAGTCAATTTTTATATTTCTGGTGGGATTTCCCCACATATAACAGTCCACATGGGCATTGAATCGCATATGTCTTGCAATTAAAATAATGGTGCAGGGGGAAACTATCCCGTCCGTAAGAGTCACATACCTCAGTAACCTTGTGCATAAATTGACAACAAGTGCAATATCCACATGGGAAAGTCCCCTTAAGTCTGGTACCACTGGTACGAGCATCGTCAGATCTCGTGTAATGGCTATGGGTCAGCATGTCCGCCAAGCTTTTGCTTTTTCTTGCCGTGATGGAGGGCTTGTCTGTAAGAAAACAACCAATTATTTTATCATTTTTTATAATGTGCCAAGATCTCTCAAGGGCACCCCTCAAACTGTCCCACTCCCTACAGTGTTTTTAATTCGTTTTCACACTATACCCCAGTCTATCTCTAAATAAAGGGTTGTATATAGCTTGCATATCCTGTGTGCGGTACCTTCTTTTTTCTTTGTTATTTAGTATATGTGTTTGACTCTGGTACCTGCACCTGAACTCACTGGAGCGTAATCTTGATAAATGATTGGTCCTGTGCCTCAACACACTTTATAGTCACTTTTGCCACAGGAGAAGATATCACCGAATTTACCAGAAAGGACAACCATCATATACCAAACCCTATCACCATGCAATATTTAGTCTACAGTGCCACCTGGTGATCTATTCTGATTACCTGATCTCTGTATATAATCTTTACTTGAACATTGATTTAGCAACAGTTTCCACTTTCATGTCTAGTTGTAGAAAAGGCAACAAAATTATACTACTTTATGGAACCATAAACCCTGAACCTATCACTTAAGCCCACACAACGCAAAGTATATGCTTATAAAACTAGAGAAACACTTGGTGGTCTGGTGCAGCCTGCCACGTGACCCTTCGCACAAGTACAGCAAAAAGGGCAATCCTCCACAACCCCTGTGAACGGCATTACTTACTACAGCTAAGTTTGTTATCTACTAGAACCCCACAATCTTTTTCCAAAAGAAATTCACTTAGCACAGAGCAGCACAAGGTTTGGTAAACCCCAAATTCATCACCTTACATTTATCGAATACCATCTAACTAGTTTGTAAGCTCTACGGGGCAGGGACCTCCTTTTCTCTTGTGGCAAGGCTCTATCACTTTTATAGTTATAATGATATTTATATAATTTATATATTTATGTATGGAACCATTTATGTATTTGTCCCCCTTGTACGAGTTTTTTATATTGTGTTATTGTATAACTCTGCGTCCCCAAGTAGCGCTTTATAAATAAGTTATACATACATACATCTGCAACTCTGCTGCCCATTTTGATAATCTATCTAGGTCTGCTTGCAGCAATTTCAGATAATTTAAAGTTTCCAAAGCTCTGCATAGTTCAGAGTCATCAGCAAACAGAGAGACGTTGTTCCCAATTCCCACTTTTATGTCATTTATAAACAGATTAAAAAGAAGTGACCCCAGTACAGAACCCTGAGGTACTCCACCAATTGTAGTTTCAATTAATGTAAGTTGTTTGTATCCAATATACCGTAGCCTATGACTAGATTTTTTTTCAACGTCTAATAACAACAGGAACCAAGACGATTTGTAAGAATATCTTGCTTTTATGTTTTTATTGGTTAGATATTTTTTCTTTAAACGTTATGTGTGTAAAACTGGTAATATTGGTAAAATAGATGTTAACCCTTCCCTGCCACGATCGTAATTCACGATTGTGCAGTGAATGCAAAAACTGCCGATTCCAAGTTCGGTATCATTCCCTAAGATGATTGATGATCATCTTTGGGAATTATCCCCCCAAAAAAGGGGAAGATGCACACAAAAAAAAAAAGGGAACACACACCCACCCAAAAAAAAAAGCAAAAACTTTGTCTTCTCCAAGCTTCCCAATGTCCCGTGTGGTGATATCGTGGTAAAGTAAACGCGGATCATTTATTTGTTGGATTTCAAGGGAAACTAAGACATTTTAGTAGGAAATTTTGCGCAGAGGTACCAAAAAAAAGACCGTATTGAAATTTTAGGATCAGTAAAGTGTGCAAAAAACTTGTGTGGACTCGCCGCGTACAACTGGTTTTCACTAAAATACCACAAAAGGGGGAGTGGGGATAGGGTTGGGGGGTGGGTTGTGGCATTTTTAAATTTTTTCTTGTAATTGCTATTGCCGATGGATCATTTGAGCTAGTTGGTGGCCCGTCTCCGTTTTGCACCCACCCCTATGGATCATACCGTTTGATTCAGGAAATGTGGAGATTGCCATAGTGGGTTTTTTTACTTGCCAAGTGGGTTTTAGGTAGGATTTCAACCATTGAGTCCTCTTATTTTATTTTTTCAAAAATCTCCAAAAGCAAGGAGTTCTATGAATAGCAGCCGTCTGGAATTCTTCACGTATATACGAAGCATGATACCATCACGTAGCTGAAGGTGTGTAGCTCCAAAAATAATAAATGTGGGGGGGGGTGGTATTTCAAAATTGATTAGGCTGTTCAAATTACAGAACACTTTGATTTTTTCTTGTAATTACACTTGTGCATGTGTCCAATTTGAGCTAGTTGGTGGGCCACGTCTCTCTGAGCACCCACAACATTGGCATACCGTTTGATGCAGGATACGTGGGAGATTGACAGTTAGTGGGTTTATTTGCTGTCAAGTTGGTTTAGGTAGGGATTTCAATCCTTGAATATCTTATTTTATTTTCACCAAACCTCCTAAAACACAGAGTTTTGGATCACTGGGTCTGGAATTCTTCATGTATGTATGAAAGCATGGCACTAGAACATAGCTGAAGGTGTGTAGATTCAAAAATATATAGTTTGTGGGGGGAATGTCCATGTTTCGGGACGGTTCCTTAGAAAAAGGGTAGGCTGTTCAAATTACAGAGCACTTTGATTTTTTCTTGTAATTGCATTTGTGCCAAGTCCAATTTGAGATATTGGGGGCCACGTCTCGTGTACATCCACACATAGGGCATACTGTTTGATTCGAACATGTGGGAGATTGATATTTAGTGGGGGGGTTTATTTGTGGGGGCATTTCCAAGTTTGGGGCTGTTGAAATTACAGAGCACTTTGATTTATTCTTTGCAATTACACTTGTGCATGCGTCCCATTTGAGCTAGTTGGTGGCCACATCTCGTGTGTACATCCACGCATTAGGCATACAGTTGATTCAGAACATGTGGAAGAGTGATATTAGTGTGGGGGGGTTATTTGTGGGGGGCATTTCAAGTTTTGGGGGTGTTTGAAATTACAGAGACTTTGATTTTTTCTTGCAATTACACTGTGCATGCGTCCCATTTGAGCTAGTTGGTGGCCACGTTCTCTGTGTAATCACACATATGGCATACCGTTGATGCAGGTACGTGGGAGATTGACATTTAGTGGGTTTTTTTGCTTGTCAGTTGGTTTAGGTAGGATTCAATCCTTGAATATCTTATTATCACAAAACCCAAAAAACACAGAGTTTTTGGATCAACTGGGTCTGGAATTCTTCAGTATGTATGAAAGCATGGCACCGTAACGTAGCGAAGGTGTGTAAATTCCAAGAATATAAGTTTGGGGGTATTTCTAAAGATAGAGGGTGTTTAGTCTGACAAATCTGAAAAGTTGCTGTAATTGGGCCATGTTTCATTGGCTCACTTTGTGGCTAGTTGATTCCACGTTGCGGTATAACCATACATAGGGCAAACGTTGATTCAGGACCTTTAGGAAATTGAATATGGTAACTTTTTTTTACATTACTTGGGATTTTGGCATGATTTCTACCTTTGAGAGTGTTTTTATTCAAATTTTTAGAAAATCTGTAAAATGCGAACTTCTACGAAGAACTGCGCCCACACCATTGATGGTACGAATGAACAAACTACAGAATTTCGTAGATAAAGGTTGTGGATTCGAGAAATATATGGTTTTTGTGGGGGTTGTTTTGTGGGGAAAAATTGCAGACTGTTCAAATTCAGATTTGACTGAATTTTTGCTGTTTCTGAGCCATTGTGCATTGTTTCACTTTGTGTCTTTTGGCTTCCACATCCACGTGTGTAACCACACATATGGCATAAAGTTGATCAGGACATTGGGAGATTGATATTTAGAGCTTTTTTTTACATTCCGTCAGGGTTTGGCTGATTTTACCTTTTGAAGTGTTTTTTGTTCAATTTTTCAGACAAATGCGAACTTCTACGAAGAACTGGCCCACACCATTGTGGTATGAATGAACGAACTACAGTGCTACATAGCTGAAGGTGTGTAGATTTCAGGAATATATAGTTTATGGGGTTATTTCTAAGTTACGGGGGTTGTTTTGTTGAAAAAACTGCAGACTGTCCAAATTCGGAGTTGGCAAAATATTTTCGCTGTTTTGAGCCATATGCATTGTCTCATTGTGCTTTTCGCTTCACGTCCGCGGTGTGTAACCACACATATGGCATACCGTTGTTCAGGACATTTGGGAGAGTGATTTGAACTTTTTTTTACATTCCATGGGGTTTTGGCATGATTTCTACCTTTTTGAATGTTGTTTGATGTTCATTTTTTTTGAAAAATCTGGTTAAAAGTGCAAACTTCTACGAAGAACGAGAACTGCGCCCACACCATTGATGGTATGAATGAACAAACTACACGTTACATAGCTAAAGGTGTGCAGATTTCAGGAATATATAGTTTGTGGGGGGTATTTTTGAGTTGGGGGGGTGTTTTGTGGAAAAAACTGCAGACTGTTCAAAACTGGCTAATTTTTTTTGCTGCTACTGACATTTGGCACTGGGCACGCTCGGGTAGTTGGGAGCATGTCTCTGGGTAGACCCATGAATGTGGCATACCGTTTTATTCGGGAGGGGTTAGGCTTTCATATTGAGATGCGTTTGAACTTTCCTCCACAGTTTTTAGCTGAATTCGCATTTGATTTTGTCTCTGATTTTACAGTTGAGGAAAAAAAAGGATAATGTGAGAAAGTAACTTACAATGGACGAAGAGCTGCATCCGGGTGGGGATCTGCATTTTGATCGAAACTAACCTCCACTCGTAAAATCCTGCGAGTTGTGTAGTTTCTAAAAATATCTCACTTGTGGGGATATTTAGTTAATTTGGAAGATATTCTATGTTAACTGTCAGTAGTAGTTATACATTTTAATTTGTTGTGTAATATTCTAGAAGGTGCAGTTTTAGTTTGGGGGGGTCTCCTGTACAGGAAAAGTCAGGTACCTACATATATTGGTATCGTTGTACTCGGGAGTATCAGAGCTTTAGAAACAGTAAGATTTTGTGCGTACCTTAAGATAACTATAAGTAAAAATGGGAAAACTCCATGAAATTTGCACAAATTTTTCATTTTTTACATATTTTACCCTATATTCCAGTAAAATTTCCAGAAAAGTTACAAAATTCTGGTACCATGTTAAAGTAGACTTTGTGCTGAAAAAAACAATGTATAATATTCTGATTTACTGCAAGGTCCTACTGTAAAATTAGTCTAAACGATTAAGGGCCAAAATCCTGAAAATCTTCTGCGCAGTAATGCAAAAAAAAAAATGAAATATCCTTGGCAGTTGAAAGGGTTAAACAATGACTGATCATACAAGACAAATAGGAAACAAACGAATAGGATGTATGTCCACCCCAAAACTAACCCTACACTACAGCCAAAAATTTTTGGGGGTGGAGATACCCTTAAGAAGGAACTTCTGATAAGTCATTAAAGGGCAAGTCCAGCCCCAAAGTGAAAACTTAGATTACAGGTAAATCACCCCCAAAACCCTAAACGGTATAGTTTGAAATGTGAAATATATAAGTCTAACCTGAAATCCTGCACAATGTCTGTTTCCCCCATATTCTGCTTCCTGGGTTTCCAGTTAATAACTGTCAGTTGGATTTGACAGTTGACATCACAGCCAATGACTGAATGTAATCCCCTGTCTACTCTTTGAGCAGCCAGGCTCAGTACAGGTTTCTAAAATTGCTAAGTTTCCATGAGGCATCCAGAAGCATAGCAGGCATATGTAATTGAATCAAGGACAAAGTATTGATATCTATACTATTAAGCAAAGCCTCACTCATCACATTCTCCAACTTGCCGTGGAGGCAGACGGCTTAAAGGACAACTCCACCCTCTAAGAACATCTTTTAGAAAGAATGGCCTCTTTTAAAATATGTTGATATATCAAGTTTGTCCTATGAATTCATTACTGATTGCCTGCTATGCTTCTGGATGCCTCATGGAAACGGTGAGCAATTAGAAACCTGTACTGAGCATGTACGGAGCCTGGGCATGCTCAGAAGAGGCATCTAGGGGATTAACATTCAGTCATTGCTGTGATGTCAACTGTCAAAATCCATAACTGACAGTTACTAATGGAAGACACGGACAGAGAAACAGGGGAACAGGACATTGTGCAGGATTTCAGGTTAGACTTATATATTTCAGATTCAAAACTTACCATTTAGGGTTTTGGGGGGTGATTTACCTTATGTAAGTTTTCATTTTGGGGCTGGACTTGCCCTTTAAATTTCGCAGGCTCATTCATTGAGCACCTTACTTACAAAAGTTAAGCAGGTTTCGTTTCGAAATTCCACCTGTAACGTGGGAGTATCTGACATGCACGACTTATGGTTCTCCACTGTCACATCCCTGATTACATGCTGTCTAGGATTCAAACATACCAGAAGAGAACGTCATCCGAACACCCAAGAGGGGGGGGGGGGGGGGGGAGGAATAGAATTTTGAACTCCTGCACACTAATGGCTGTGGACCAATTTTTACCACAAAATTCAGGGTGGTGTGGGGATTGGCTGAGGTGTAAGGGGAAGGGTTGGAGGGTGGCAGAGAGGAATAGGGGGGGGTATTGGGGGGGACAGGGGGAGGGGGGGTGGGGGTGGGTGGGGGGTTATTTTCACCAAATTTTGTTGTTGAATAACGGCTGGACCGATTTTAAACAAAATTTCAGGGTGTGTGCGGGGGACTGGCTGAGGTTGTAAGGGGAAGGGTTTGGAGGGTGGGACAGAGAGGAATAGTGGGGGGTATTGGGGGGGACGGGGAGGGTGGTGGGGGTTATTTTCACCAAAATGTTCTAGTTGAATAAAAAATATATTTTTTAGGCGGTGGGGCATGAAATTGTGTTCCAACTACGGCTGGCCCTCCGACGGTGTGTGTAAGGGGAAGGGTTTGGAGGGTGGAAAGACAGCAAAGTAGGTGGGTGGGGTAATGGGGGCAGACGGGATGGGGTGGTGGGGTTATTTCACCAAAATTTCGTAGTTCAATACAAAATGTATTTTTTTTAGGGTGGGGGGGTGATGGGGGGGGGGGTAGAATTTTGTTGATAGAGTGTGAGATCTAATTACTTGCAATACGGCTGGACATTTTACAAATTTCAGGGGTTGTGCCGGGGACTGGTGAGGTATTTGAATACACTCCGATGCAAAGCGCGGGTATTTTGCTAGTATCAACATATTTTAAAGAGGCCATTCTTTCTAAAAGAGTTCTTATAAGGGTGGAGTTGTCCTTTAAAGCGAGGACCATGGAGGTGGAAGAACTCCTGATGAAGCTGATGAAGGCTCCTGTAAAGTCTAGGGAAACGCCTCCTTTTCCATGGTGCACTAGCTAGTGATGTACAAAATTAAGTTTGCTACGATCCCAAGAGAGATACCACACTGGGAATTTCCACTGTGCACCAACGGGCACACTTTTTGCTGATATATATAAATTGATTTTTTTTTTTTTTTTTACAAGGGGGCGCTTACCTTTCTTTGGCTTTTTGCAGTTGGTGCCAACTTATTTTTTGCTCTGCTGGTTGCTTTAGCTTTGTCCTTCTGTTTCTTTTTATTGATTGCATCTTCAGTGCCGTGTCCCTCTTCTCTGATTGGAGCCCTCGGCAGGATGCGACATCTTCTGCCGCTTTGCAGAAACAAAAGGACCCCGGGATCTGTATGGAATCTGGGTCAGGGGCTTGAAGTTTCTAATGGGCCAGCTATCTTGGCGACTCTTAGTGGATTAACTCTCTGCCACGGAACACTCTGAAACAAAGGAAAAAAATAATTTTTCTATCGTGGAAACAGTTCCTGAAACATGTAATCTGAAAAGGTAAGGTAAGGTTCCTTTAACTAGGTACACACATGGGAGATAAGAAGACAGTTTCCACTGGATGCAAAAAAGATTTCTAATAGAAATCTGCAGGTGTGGTAGCCAGCTTGACTAGAATAGACTGGAATATGAATTTAATTATTGATTATAGAGTATTTTTGCAGTATTGTTACCCCTTTAAGCTTACATAGGTATAAACCAAGCCCAAAAAAATCTATTACATTCTCAACATATTCTGAACCAAACTACCAGACAAACATTTTGGTAGATCAGGAATAATGCATGCTTAATAAACTTACCAGAGATGCAATCAGACAGTGGTCTGGAAGAGTCGGTATAATCCAAAAGCAATAATTGCAAAGACTTGTTCACCTATTAGTTAATTTCCACTATATAAATTCATGTTTATCTTAGGCAGATCAAAAAAAAATCCCTCGAGCAGAGATCTTTCATTGCCTTAAAAAGGAAAAGAATATCTGACTAAATAACAGCGATCAAACTGTTGCCCAAATCATTAGCATTACTGGTGGTCCAAGTAAATATTGCTGCCTAACCTACATACTTTTTGACACCCGCGAAAACAATTTGAAGCAGTACCTCTTAGTAAAAAGTTCAACACCGAAGAATAGAATCTTAACCTATTGTACACCAGAGATGAAAGTTCTAAACTGGGGTGATGTTTACAACACCGGGGGGATGGATGGGGGTCCGATGATATTCAGATTTCAATCAAACTCTCATAACTGTTGCTACATTGCACTTGTCAGCCTCCACAATATCCTGCAACATGGGGAGAGCAGTAAAAAACAGCGGTGAGTGAGTCACAAATTGAAAACCTGGTCCAAACAAACAGGAGTCTGTGCAGATTAAAAGAGAAGCTAGATAGCTTTCTTCCAACACCTGTTATGTTTATGAATTATTCTCAGAATGCAGTCCAGGATAGACTAGAATACCAGTCATCTGACAAGCATCATCTGTCATTAAGGCATTGGGTGGCATTGAATACTGCTCCCATTTAACAAATAAACAAAGAGGACATAAAAAACTGACCGGCACCATCTATACCTAGCGGATCTTTAGGAAAGTTTAGTAGGAATACCATACAACAAAAAAAAAAGTCATTATGAGTATATAAACTCTCCAAGTGTTATTCATATCCTGATGAAATCACTAATACTGCCATTAACAATTAACCTTTGGTTGTGATATTTCTTTTATTTGGTACCCTGAGCCTGGCAGCCAGGCACCTAGGCTATAATTACACCTTCTCAGGATTCAGATTAAAAAAAAATCCTTATAGTGTCACTAGATGGTCCCTACAAGACATTTCTAAGCAACCTACTCTCAATGATTCTTCCATTTTAACACTTAGGAAAGTTTAACTAAAGGTTCTTCGACAGAGTAAACAATGTTATTGGAAATTAGATAGAAGTCATTTCAGTAATAGGTTCCTTACAGTGACTGGGCATTATTATATAAGGGATAATGCCCCCCTTACAGTGCAATCTCTTATATAAATGTAAAGGGGGGTGCATTATTTATATAATCATACTGTATTTACCATATATACTAAAGTTAAACCGCCCAGAGTATAAACCAACCGGTACCTATTTTCCAGAAAAAAATAGTAAAAGTGATTGGACTCGGTATAAAACCGAGGGTAGAAATTTATGACCACTACTGCCTTTGATTCTGTATTTGTTTGAGGCTTAGGTGCCCTTAAATGAGAAAACAGAATTCCCAAACAGTAATCCATACAGTAATTAACCAATCCACTATGGATATTACTGTATGGGACTGCTGTATTCTGTATTCTGGTCCATTAAAGGGCAACTAAAGCCTCGCAACAACAATACAGAATCAGAAGTGCAACAATAATGACGCACTGGTAATCTGATCAAATATTTGGATTATGGGTTGATCAGGTGCAAAATATCAGCCGATGTGTACCAGACCTTATATCGTTACTTGAAAAATATGGCACATTTATGATCTACTTATAAAGCTTGTTTTATCAGAAAACTCACGGAAAAAGAGAAAAATATTTTTTTTTCATCATTGAAAAACACTTGATAGATGACCCTTCTAAAGAGATCTGCAGCGTGGTAACTGAATATTGTGATTTTTGGCCTGATTTAAAGGAGGCTAAAGCAAAAAAAAAATAGCCTTAAAGCGGCATGTCGACCCCCAAAAATGTAATTTTACCCACTACTGGCCCCACTCTGTAGTTTTAAAAATCCCCCCCTTACCTTTACATCCACGCTCCAAAACGGCTGCCCTCTATGCTCCTCCAAAGTCCCAAAAACTGAGTCACAGCGAGCCACCTATAGGACTCTGCCTCCAGGAGAATTTTGCCATGTGCAGTGCATCCCCCCCCTTCCTCCTCTCCCATGGTTTTGCTCTCCCTCCATCAGACACAAAATCCCCTTTGGGATATAGTAAGTCTTCCTCCCCAACCGCTAGTAATAGTTTTGTCAGAAACGCCCCCGAACTCTACTTACCTTACCTTCTCCCCCGGGTTCTTCACTGTCGGCAGCCGCATCCGTGACTGGCTGCCTCTCAGCCCCTCCCATACACGGATGCGGCTGGCCGGTCCGGCCCCCCTGCTTGCAATTTTGCAAGCAGATGGGCTGGGACAGGACGCGGAGGAAAGAGGTAAGGTAAGTACAGTTCGGGTGTTCTGACAACAAACTATTATCCGGTTGGTAATGGGGGGAGGAGCCCTACTATACAACAAAAGGTTTTAAAAAAAGGGTGGGACATGCCTTTAATAGATTTTAGGAATACCAACTAGCAGATAGCTGTATGTCTCCCCTTTAAAATCAGAAACAGAATACCGTATATACTCGATTATAAACGGAGGTTTTCAGGCTTAAAAAAAAGCCTGAAAATCGGAACCTCGCTTATTATACAAGTCAAGCTTCTCCTTCCTTGTCCGCGGTGGCAGCTTGTCTGCATCCACTGTGCTTTGGACGACGTACACTACTTGCGCCTCTCACTTCCCGGCACCAAGTAGTGATGTCATCCAGATAGAAGTGCAGAGGATGTGGAGCGAGCGGCCTCCCGGACAAAGGTAGGAGAAGGCAACAAAAAACAAGCGGAGTCCCAGATACTTCCAAAATAAGTAAAACTCCTATTTGTGCATATAACAACCAACCAAAAGGTTGGTTTGTTATTAGCACAAATAAAGGAGGTTTTACCCTATTTGCAAAGTGATTGGCCACTGCAGATTTTGGAAAAACTACAACTTCCCACAACTAAAGCAATGCTGGAGTTGTAGTTTTCCAAAATCTGAAGTGCAGGAATTGGAGTTACTTGTGTGGCTATAAAGGGCAACAACACCCAAAACCACTACAGAATCAAGGAGTATTGCCATCTATTGTAAAGATTGCCTTTGTGAATTGTTTTAGGCTCTTTATACATGGACACAAACATTTCCATGAAGTAGTCCCCAAAGAAAATTAGACATCTGGCATTGGCTATTACAGTATGGGACATTCTGCTGTCCTTTAAAGGGCAACTAAACTTTAAAACAATACACTTGTCCACATGACGGCTAATGTATAAACGGAGGATGTTGTTATTGGTTATTGGATGCACCGAGAGTGGGGGGTACAATGGAGCTGACATTCTCTCTCTCTTGTGCTTCCTCCTCTGGAATTATACACCTTCCTCTCTCTACATCAGAAACCCTTTTAGCAGGTTGAAATCTAGCCTTAACATCCTACCTATTCCGAGTACACCAGCACAGTAATATGTATCTATATATGATAAATCTAGCACCTTACATTACATTACCTATCCTGGAACCACCAGTATATGGTATCTATATATGTATATGATAAATCTACCTTAATCCTACTACTGGTAACCAGCACAGTAATGGTACTATTAATATTATGATAAATCTACCCTTACATCCTACCTATCCGGTAACCAGCAACAGTTATTGGTACTATATATCTATATATGATAATCTACCCTTACATCCTACCTATCTCGGTAACAGCACAGTATATGGAGCTCTATATATGAAAATCTACACTTAATCCTACCTATCTGGTAATCCAGCACAGTGATTTATGGTATCTATATATCTATATCATATATAAATCTGCCTTACTCCTTACTATCTGTACCACAGTCCGTCAGCACAAGTATATGATATCTAGATTGATAAATCTAGCCTTATACATCTACCTATCTGTAACAGCACAGTATATGGTATCTATATATGATATAATCTCCTACTTACATCCTAACTTTTTTGGGTAACAGCACAGTATATGATATCTATATATTATATATGATAAATCTGCGACACAATCCTACCTATCTGGAACCCAGCACAGTATATGGTATCTATATTATCTATATATGATAAACTACTCCCTTTCATCCTACCTATCTGGTACCGCACAGTATATGGTCTCTAAATACTATATATGATAAAATCTAACCCTTCAATCCTACCTATCGCGTAACCAGCACAGTATATGGTACTTATAATCTATATATGATAAATTACCTTACATCCTACCTATCCGGTAACCAGCACAGTATATGGTATTATGATATCATATTTGGATAAATCAACTGTTACACTACCACGATCCGGTAAACCGCACAATGTATCTTAATATACGAGAAATACTCATACCCCGTAGCCATCCATAAAATATATGTATAAAGATATCTAGCCATTACATAACCTACCTATCTGGTGACCAGCCACGTATGGATTATATATGATATCGAGAATGATTAAATGCCTTACAATCCTAACCTATCTGGGAACCAGCACAGTCTTATGGTATCTTATATGATAAATCTACACTTTACCTCCACCTATTGGTACAGCACAGTATATGATAGATTGATGCTTATGTACACTGCAAAAGTCCTCATCGTGCATTCTAAATTCCATTAATTCTATAGGTTACCTAATTATGCAGTGGGTACCACTAGGATAACAGAGATTATCCGGAAGAATTGGCCAATGTTAGCGAGGGGATACCCAGATGTTGAGGAATTCACGCAGCCCCCTCAGGTTTCATATAGAAGGGGGAATACGGTGGGCAGTACCTTGGTACAGTCCACATACAAAACTAAAATTGATAAGGGGAAGGAAACATTTTTGGGTTCACGACGAAAAGGAATGTATCCATGTTTAAGATGTGTGCAATGTAAATACGTACAGAAGAGTGACCACTTTAAGCATCCCACGACTGGTAGGATATACCCCATTCGGGGTTTCTTTACCTGTGACACCAAGTACGTGGTATACGTGCTTTGGTGCCCATGTGGGTTATTGTATGTGGGAGAAACCATCCAGTCCGTCAGATCTCGCATCTCCCAGCATAGATCAAGCATCAAGACTCGTGATGTGAAATTACCGGTGCCGAAACATTTTGTGGAGGCGAAACACAGTGAAAATGATCTGAAGTTTATGGTGCTGGAGTCTGTTTTGATGCCGGAGAGGGGTGGCAACAGGGTTGCACTCCTACAGAAGCGCGAGGTTTGGTGGATTGGGCGGTTGGACACGCTTTACCCTAAAGGTTTAAATAGGGACTACAATTTGCACTTGTTTGTGTAAATTGGGGATGAGGGAGCTCAAGGCCCGTCTTTGTCGATATCATTTAATGTCTTTTTCTGATGATATAACTGATGTTTTTTTCTGTTGTTGTGAAGAGAGATGTCACATCATAGGACACCATAGTTTCTTCTGCACCGAGTAAAACATCTTCAATCTTGTTAGTGAAATCCTGCGAGTTCTGGATGTGATGCTTAGAACTTCCCACCAATGGCCCTAAGATGTTGGATAGGTATTTCTCCACCTTGCAAGTTACAGAGTTGATGCCGACACCAACTGTTTGCCATGTACAATGCTGTTTTGACACTTTACCCTGAGCAGTTTCGATAACACCCCTTGCATTCAGAAGGTCCCTAACACCTGGCTGTGATATGCTAATTGGGATTTCCCAGGGTACATAATTGCCACAGATTCTTGTACAAGTCATTCTGAATTGAGAAAGCCAGTCGGATAACTAGCGAAACGACTTCAAGAACTAAACTTCAAGTCCAGTAATCTAACTGAATACAACAGATATACCATGACCTGGATGAATGAGAACCTTCACAAGCAATAATACAGATTTTGTGTACTTTAAAAATATGGTTTGGCGTTGCTTTAAACCCATCTTGTGCACATTTAATAATGTGTACTAATGTTTAAGCGGAAGCTCAGGCTCCAGAGTTTAAGTTACCTGGAGCATCAATCTAGATTCATGTGACTATATTTTACCTGGAAAATTGATAACGCAGTCCGTATCTGTGAACTTGGCATCCAGTTCGTCTACATTTACCGGTTTTGACCCAGCATTTAATTTCACGATGACTTCATCAGAATTTTGCTTCCAGTCTACAACCATGTCTGAGAGTAAAAAAGGGGATGTTAGCTGATCAAACAAAATATTCAACAACTTTATTATTATAAGCAATGCAAACTGTATATTTCAAGTAAAACTGGCTAAGGATAAACAGCAAGAGAACGTGAAACCAATAAAATGGTGTGGCAGAGCACTGTCTGCAAGCAAAAGAAGAGAGGGCACATTGGTTTTCACATTAGGAGCCAATGTAAAAAAAAAATAAAAAAATTCCAGTAAAAAAAAATTAATGAATTAACAGGTCACAAAGATTCCTTAAATACTAATGATATTTAAAGGGTATCTTTAATCTAAAAAAAAAAAAAACAAACAAACAAAAAAAAACAAATTTAACTTTTTTCAGATTTTAAATCTCAGGTATCCCACACCTCCCGGGAGTCTCCCTGATTTTGGGGTGGTCTCCCGCACACCCGTGAGACCACACCAAACTCCCACAACCCAAACTTAAGTGTGCCTCCAGAACACCTGCTTTTGCCAGCCACTCCCCTAGCCACGCCTCTTAAGTGACTTATGTGTAATTTACGTCATACGGCGCGTCCCACCCCTAACTCTGCCACTGCCCCTTTGGTGATGTCACATCAGCCAGCCACACCCCCTTCCCCCCACCCTGCCTGAAAGCCAGATTCGGCAGGGTGGAATTTCTGAAATCTGAGCTGTAGATTGAGAAATCATTATTTGAAATCACAGCATTTACAGGGAAAAATCTGTCACACCAGAAGCAGAAATTATAATATGTTCCCTATCTCTGACCTCTTACTAGGATCTTTGGCTGCCTGCCAGCAAATTTTCTGCAACAATTAAGAAAATCATCAGAGATGAGAAAAGTAACGAGGGATGAGGGAGGGGGAGATGTATAAGCAGAGCAGTGTCCATGGTGAGGCTGTGCAGAACTTGTAGTGTCGCAGACACTACAAGAAGGCAGTGAGTAAAGTTGGCCATACACACAAACAACAGGTAAATCCCATCAGGGAACAATGGGATTTACCCATTATCATCAGTGTGTAGGGGCTGTGCTGACGAACAACCGTAGTTGGCACCCTGGTCATTCGAGAATGAGGTAAAATTTCCATTGGTCGGTATTGTCTGACTTTACTTTAAGTAAAGGGAGCCGATATGATTATGCGATGTATGGCTGCATGGCGGACTGATCCCTATAACGCGTATGCGGATCGGTCGGGTCCGTGTGTGCGGTCCCCACCACCAATGGTATCTGTTGGCACACATGCTGTGGATATCGCATGCGTATGGCCCTCTTATGGGTCGAAGGGAAATTAAAAACAAATAATTAAATTGACAAATTAAGGACAGATAAATATGCGAGTACCACAATTTTACTTCTCTCAAATTGTAGTTTCAATTAATGTAAAGTTGTTTGTAATCCAATATACCGTAGCCTATGACTAGATTTTTTTTTCAACGTCTAATAACAACAGGAACCAAGACGATTTGTAAGAATATCTTGCTTTTATGTTTTTATTGGTAGATATTTTTTCTTTAAACGTTATGTGTGTAAACTGGTAATATTGGTAAAATAGATCGTTAACCCTTTCCCTGCCACAGATCGTATATTCACGATCTGTGCAGTGAATGCACAAACTGCCGTATTCCAAGTTCGGTATCATTCCCTAAGATGATTTGATGATCATCTTTGGGAATGATCCCCCCAAAAAAGGGGAAATGCACACAAAAAAAATCTTAAAGTGATACACACACCCTTTTTTTTTTTTACCCTAAAACTATAAATTAGCAAAAAACTTTGTCTTCTCCAAGCTTCCCAATGTCCCCGGTGATATCGGTAAAGTAAACGCGGATCATTTATTTGTTGGATTTCAAGGGAAACTAAGACTATTTTAGTAGGAAATTTTGCAGAGGTACCAAAAAAAGACCGTATTGAAATTTTAGGATCAGTAAAGTGTGCAAAAACTTGTGTGACTCGCCGTACTAACTGGTTTTCACTAAAATACCACTAAAAGGGGGAGTGGGGATAGGGTTGGGGGGTGGGTTGTGGCATTTTTAAATTTTTTCTTGTAATTGCTATTGCGCATGGATCCCATTTGAGCTAGTTGGTGGCCCCGTCTCCGTTTGCACCCACCCTTATGGCATACCGTTTGATTCAGGACATGTGGGAGATTGCCATTTAGTGGGTTTTTTTACTTGCCAAGTGGGTTTAGGTAGGATTTCAACCATTGAGTCCTCTTATTTTATTTTTTCACAAAATCTCCTAAAAGCACGGAGTTCTATGAATAGCAGCGTCTGGAATTCTTCACGTATATACGAAAGCATGATACCATCACGTAGCTGAAGGTGTGTAGCTTCCAAAAATATATAAATTGTGGGGGGTATTTCAAAATTGATTAGGCTGTTCAAATTACAGAACACTTTGATTTTTTTCTTGTAATTACACTTGTGCATGTGTCCAATTTGAGCTAGTTGGTGGCCACGTCTCTCTGAGCACCCACACATATGGCATACCGTTTGATGCAGGATACGTGGGAGATTGACATTTAGTGGGTTTATTTGCTTGTCAAGTTGGTTTAGGTAGGATTTCAATCCTTGAATCATCTTATTTTATTTTTCACAAAACCTCCTAAAAACACAGAGTTCTTTGGATCACTGGGTCTGGAATTCTTCATGTATGTATGAAAGCATGGCACCGTAACATAGCTGAAGGTGTGTAGATTTCAAAAATATATAGTTTGTGGGGGGAATGTCCATGTTTCGGGACGGTTTCCTTAGAAAAAGGGTAGGCTGTTCAAATTACAGAGCACTTTGATTTTTTCTTGTAATTGCATTTGTGCATACGTCCAATTTGAGCTAGTTGGGGGCCACGTCTCTGTGTACATCCACACATAGGGCATACTGTTTGATTCAGAACATGTGGGAGATTGATATTTAGTGGGGGGGTTTATTTGTGGGGGGCATTTCCAAGTTTTGGGGCTGTTTGAAATTACAGGCACTTTGATTTTTTTTTTTTTTTTTTTTTTTTTTTTTTAGTTCTTGCAATTACACTTGTGGCATGCGCCCCTTTGAGCCTATTGGGTGGCCACATCTCTGTGTCATCCACGCATATGCATCTTTGATTCAGACATGTGGAAGAGTGATATTTAGTGTGGGGGGTTATTTGTGGGGGGCATTTCCAAGTTTTGGGGCTGTTTGAAATTCCAGAGCACTTTGATTTTTTTCTTGCAATTACACTTGTGCATGCGTCCCATTTGAGCTAGTTGGTGGCCACGTCTCTGTGTACATCCACACATATGGCATACCGTTTGATGCGGATACGTGGGAGATTGACATTTAGTGGGTTTTTTTGCTTGTCAAGTTTGGTTTAGGTAGGATTTCAATCCTGAATCATCTTATTTATTTTTCACAAAACCTCCTAAAAACACGAGTTCTTTGGATCACTGGTTCTGGAATTCTTCATGTATGTATGAAGCATGGCACCGTAACGTAGCTGAAGGTGTGTATTCCAAGATATTAGTTTTGGGGGGGTATTTCTAATATAAGGGTGTTTATCTGACAAATCTGAAAAGTTGCTGTAATTGGGCCATTGTTTCATGGCTCACTTTGGTGCTAGTTATTCCACGTTTTGCGTATGTAACCATACATAGGGCATACCGTTTGATTCAGGACATTTGGAAATGATATTTGGTAACTTTTTTTTACATTACTGTGGGATTTTGGCATGATTCTACCTTTGAGAGTTTTTTTATTTCAAATTTTTTTTAGAAAATCTGCTAAAACTGCGAACTTCTCCGAAGAACTGCGCCCACACCACCATTGATGGTACGAATGAACAAACTACAAATTTCGTTAGATAAGGTGTGTGGATTCGAGAAATATATGGTTTTGTGGGGTTTGTTTTGTGGGGGAAAAATTTGCAGACTGTTCAAATTCAGATTTGACTGAAATTTTTTGCTGTTTCTGAGCCATTGTGCATTGTCACTTTGTGTCTTTTGGCTTCCACATCCACGTGTGTAACCACACATATGGCATAACGTTTGATTCAGGACATTTTGGGAGATTGATATTTAGTAGCTTTTTTTAACATTCCGTCAGGTTTGGCATGATTTCTACTTTTGAAGTTGTTTTTTTGTCAATTTTTCAGACAAATGCGAAACTTCTACGAAGAACTCGCGCCCACACCATTGATGGTATGAATGAACGACTACAGTGGCTACAAGCTGAAGGTGTGTAGATTTTCGGAATATATAGTTTATGGGGGTTTATTTCTAAGTTACGGGGTGTTTTGTTGAAAAAACTGCAACTGTCCAAATTCGAGTTGGCTAAATATTTTTCGCTGTTTCTGAGCCATCATGCATTGTCCACTTTGGGCTTTTCGCTTCCACGTCCGCGTGTGTAACCACAACATATGGCATACCGTTTGATTCAGGACATTTGGGAGATTGATATTGGTAACTTTTTTTACATTCCATGGGGTTTTTGGCATGATTTCTACCTTTTTGAATGTTTGTTTGATGTTCATTTTTTTTGAAATCTGGTAAAAGTGCAAACTTCTACGAAGAACTGCGCCCCACCACATTGATGGTATGAATGAACACACTACAACGTTACACTAGCTAAGGTGTGCAGATTTCAGGAATATATAGTTTGTGGGGGGTATTTTTGAGTTGGGGGGGTGTTTTGTGGAAAAACGGCAGACTGTTCAAAACTGGCTATTTTTTTTTGCTGCTACTGACATTTGCACTGGTCACGCTCTGGGTTAGTTGGTAGCCATGTCTCTGGTAGACCCTGAATGTGGCATACCGTTTTATTCGGGGGGGTTGGCTTTCATATTTGAGATGCGTTTGAACTTTCCTCCACAGTTTTTAGCTGAAATTCGCATTTGATTTGTCTCTGATTTACAGTTAGAAAAAAAGGATATGTGAGAAAGTAACTTACAATTGGACGAAGAGCTGCATCCGGTATCTGCATTTTGATCGAAACTAACCTCACTCGTAAAATCCTGCGATGTGTGTATTTCTAAAAATATCTCACTTGTGGGGATATTTAGTTAATTTGGAAGATATTCTATGTTAACTGTCAGTAGTAGTTATACATTTTAATTTGGTGTAATATTCTAGAAGGTGCAGTTTTAGTTTGGGGGGGTCTCCTGTACAGGAAAAGTCAGGTACCTACATATATCTGGTATCGTTGTACTCGGGAGTATCAGAGCTTTTAGAAACAGTAAGATTTTTGTGCGTAACCTTAAGATAACTATAAGTAAAAATGGGAAAACTCCATGAAAATTTGCAAATTTTTCATTTTTTTTACATATTTTACCCATAATTCCAGTAAAATTTCCAGAAAAGTTACAAAATTCTGTTACCATGTTAAAGTAGACTTTGTGCTGAAAAAAACAATGTATAATATTCCTGATTTACTGCAAGGTTTCCTACTGTAAAATTAGTCTAAAGCGATTAAGGGCAAAATCCTGAAAATTCTTCTGGCAGTTAATGCAAAAAAAAAATGAAAATCTCCTGGCAGTGAAAGGGTTAAACAATGACTGATCAATACAAGACAAATAAGGAAACAAACGAATAGGATGTATGTCCACCCCCAAAACTAACCCTACACTACAGCAAAAATTAGTTTTGGGGGTGGAGATACCCTTTAAGAAGGAACTTCTGATAAGCTCATTAAAGGGCAAGTCCAGCCCCAAAGTGAAAACTTAGATACAGGTAAATCACCCCCCAAAACCCTAAACGGTAATAGTTTGAAATGTGAAATATATAAGTCTAACCTGAAATCCTGCACAATGTCCTGTTTCCCCTATTTCTGCTTCCTGGTTCTTCCAGTTAATAACTGTCAGTTATGGATTTGACAGTTGACATCACAGCCAATGACTGAATGTTAATCCCCTGTCTACCTCTTCTGAGCATGCCCAGGCTCAGTACAGGTTTCTAAATTGCTAAGTTTCCATGAGGCATCCAGAAGCATAGCAGGCATATAGTAATGAATTCATAGGACAAAGTATGATATCTATACTAATAAAAGGCAAAGCCCTCACTCATCACTAATTCTCCAACTTGCCGTGGAGGCAGACGGCTTAAAGGACAACTCCACCCTCATAAGAACATCTTTTAGAAAGAATGGCCTCTTTAAAATATGTTGATATATCATAGTTTGTCCTATGAATTCATTACTGTATGCCTGCTATGCTTCTGGATGCCTCATGGAAACGGAGCAATTTAGAAACCTGTACTGAGCATGTACGGAGCCTGGGCATGCTCAGAAGAGGCATCTAGGGGATTAACATTCAGTCATTAGCTGTGATGTCAACTGTCAAATCCATAACTGACAGTTACTAACTGGAAGAACCAGGAAGCAGAAACAGGGGCAACAGGACATTGTGCAGGATTTCAGGTTAGACTTATATATTTCAGATTTCAAACTATTACCATTTAGGGTTTTGGGGGGTGATTTACCTGTATGTAAGTTTTCATTTTGGGGCTGGACTTGCCCTTTAAATTTCGCAGGCTCATTCATTGCACCTTACTTACAAAAGTTAAGCAGGTTTCGTTTCGAAATTCCACCTGTAACGGTGAGTATCTGACATTGCACAGACTTATGGTTCTCCACTGTCACATCCCTGATTACATGCTGTCCTAGCTTCAACATTACCAGAAGAGAACGCTCATCCGAACACCCAAGAGGGGGGGGGGGGGGAATAGAATTTTGAACTCCTGCACACTAATGGCTGGACCAATTTTTACCAAAATTTCAGGGTGTGTGTGGGGATTGGCTGAGGTGTAAGGGGAAGGGTTTGGAGGGTGGACAGAGAGGAATAGTGGGGGGTATTGGGGGCGGACGGGGAGGGGTGGTGGGGGTTATTTTCACCAAAATTTCGTAGTTCAATACAAAATGTATTTTTACCAAAATTTCAGGGGTGTGCGGGGACTGGCTGAGGTGTAAGGGGAAGGGTTTGGAGGGTGGACAGAGAGGAATAGTGGGGGGTATTGGGGGCGGACGGGGTGGGTGGTGGGGGTTATTTTCACCAAAATGTCTTAGTTGAATAAAAAATATATTTTTTTAGGGTGGGGATGAATGGGGGGGAATAGAATTTTGAACTCCTGCACACTAACGGCTGGACCAATTTTTACCAAAATTTCAGGATGTGTGCGGGGACTGGCTGAGGTGTAAGGGGAAGGGTTTGGAGGGTGGACAGACAGCAATAGTGGGGGGTAATGGGGGCAGACGGGATGGGGTGGTGGGGGTTATTTTCACCAAAATTTCGTAGTTCAATACAAAATGTATTTTTTTTAGGGTGGGGGTGAATGGGGGGGGGGTAGAATTTTGAACTCCTGCACACTAACGGCTGGACCAATTTTTACCAAAATTTCAGGGTGTGTGCGGGGACTGGCTGAGGTATTTGAATACATCTCCGATGCAAAGCGCGGGTATTTTGCTAGTATCAACATATTTTAAAGAGGCCATTCTTTCTAAAAGATGTTCTTATAAGGGTGGAGTTGTCCTTTAAAGCGAGACCATGGAGGTGGAAGCACTCCTGATGAAGCCTGATGAAGGCTCCTGTAAAAGTCTAGGGAAACGCCTCCTTTTCCATGGTGCTATAGCTAGTGATGTCACTAAAATTAAGTTGCTACGATCCCAATGAGAGATACCACACTGGGAATTTCCACTGTGCACCAACGGGCACACTTTTGCTGATATATATAAATTTGATTTTTTTTTTTTTTTTTTTACAAGGGGCGCTTACCTTTCTTTGGCTTTTCTGCAGTTGGTGCCACTCTACTTTCTTTGCTCTGCTGGTTAGCTTTGTCCTTCTGTTTCTTTTTATTGATTGCATCTTCAGTGCTTCGTGTCCCTCTTCTCTGATTGGAGCCCTCGGCAGGATGCGACATCTTCTGCCGCTTTGCAGAAACAAAAGGACCCCCGGGATCTGTAATGGAATCTGGGTCAGGGGCTCGACGTTTTCTACTTGGGCCAGCTATCTTGGCGACTCTTAGTGGATTAACTCTCTGCCACGGAACACTCTGCAACAAAGGAAAAAAATAATTTTTCTAATCGTGAAACAGTTCTTGAAACATGTAATCTGAAAAGGTAAAGGTAATGGTTCCTTTAACTAGGTACACACATGGGAGATAAGAGACAGTTTCCACTGGATGCAAAAAGATTTCTAATAGAAATCTGCAGTGTGTGTAGCCAGCTTTAGACTAGAATAGACTGGAATATGAATTTAATTATTGATTATGAAGAGTCATTTTTGCAGTATTGTTACCCTTTAAGCTTACATAGGTATAAACCCAAGCCCAAAAAAATCTATTACATTCTCAACATATTCTGAACCAAATCTACCAGACAAACATTTTGGTAGATCAGGAATAATGCCATGCTTAATAAACTTACCAGAAGATGCAATCAGACAGTGGTCTGGAAGAGTCGGTATAATCCAAAAGCAATAATTGCAAAGACTTGTTCACCTATCTAGTTAATTTCCACTATAATAATTCATGTTTATCTTAAGGCAGATCAAAAAAAAAATCCCTCGAGCAGAGATCTTTCATTTGCCTTAAAAAGGAAAAGAATATCTGACTAAATAACAGCGATCAAACTGTTGCCCAAATCATTAGCATTACTGGTGGTCCAAGTAAATATTGCTGCCTACCTACATACATTTTTGACACCCGAAAACAATTTAAGCAGTACCTCTTTAGTACAAAAGTTCAACACCGGAAGAATCTTAACCATATTGTAACACCAGAGATGAAAGTTCTAAACTGGGGTGATGTTTTACAACACCGGGGGGATTGGGGGTCCGATGATATTTCAGATTTCAATCACAGACTCTCATACTGTTGCTACATTGCACTTGTCAGCCTCCACAATATCCTGCAACATGGGAGAGCAGTAAAAACAGCTGGTGAGTCACAAATTGAAAACCTGCTCCAACTAAACAGGTAGTCTGTGCAGATTAAAAGAGAAGCTAGATAGCTTTCTTCCAACACCTGTTATGTTTATGAATTATTTCTCAGACTGCAGTCCAGGATAGACTAGAATACCAGATCATCTGACAAGCATCATCTGTCATTAAGGCATTGGGTGGCATTGAATACTTGCTCCAATTTAACAAATAAACAAAGAGGACATAAAACTGACCGGCACCATCTATACCTAGCGGATCTTTAGGAAAGTTTTAGTATGAATACCCATACAACAAAAAAAAAGTCATTTATGAGTTATAAAACTCTCCAAGTGTTATTCATATCCTGATGAAATCACTAATTACTGTCCATTAACAATTAACCTTTGGTTGTGATATTTCTTTAATTTGGTACCCTGAGCCTGGCAGCCAGGCACCCTAGGCTATAATTACACCTTCTCAGGATTCAGATTAAAAAAAAATCCTATAGTGTCACCTAGATGGTCCCTACAAGACATCTTCTAAGCTAACCTACTCTCTCAATGATTTCTTCCATTTTAACACTTAGGAAAGTTTAACTAAAGTTCTTCTGACAGAGTAAACAATGTTATTGAAATTAGATAGAAGTCATTTCAGTAATAGGTTCCTTACAGTTGACTGGGCATTATTATATAAGGGATAATGCCCCCCTTACAGTGCAATATCCTTATATTATAATGTAAAGGGGGTGCATTATTTTTTATAATACATACTGTATTTACCATATATACTAAAGTATAAACCGCCCAGAGTATAAACCAAGGTACCTATTTTTACCAGAAAAAAATAGTAAAAGTGATTGACTCGAGTATAAACCGAGGGTAGAAATTATGACCACTACTGCCTTCTGATTCTGTATTGTTTTGAGGCTTTAGTTGCCCTTTAAATGGAAAACAGAATTCCCATACAGTAATCCCATACAGTAATAACCAATTCCACTATGGATATTACTGTATGGGACTGCTGTATTCTGTATTCTGCTGTCCATTTAAAGGGCAACTAAAGCCTCAAAACAATACAGAATCAGAAGGCAACAATAGATACGCATGGAATCTGATCAAATTATTGGATTATGGGTTGATCAGGTGCAAAATATCAGCCGATGTGTACCAGACCTTTATATACGTTACTTGAAAATATTGGCACATTTATGATCTACTTATAAAGCTTGTTTTATCAGAAAACTCACGGAAAAAGAGAAAAATACTTTTTTTTCATCATTGAAACACTTGATATATGACCCTTCTAAAGAGATCTGCAGCTGAGTAACTGAATATTGTGATTTTGGCCTGATTTAAAGGAGAGCTAAAGCAAAAAAAAAAAATAGCCTTAAAAGCGCATGTCGACCCCCAAAAATGTAATTTTACCCACTACTGGCCCCACTCTGTAGTTTATAAAAATCCTTACCTTACATCCACGCTCCAAACGGCTGCCCTGCTATGCTCCTCCAAAGTCCCAAAAACTGGTCACCAGGAGCCACCATATAGGACTCTGCCTCCAGGAGAATTTTGCCATGTGCAGTGCATCCCCCCCCCTTCCTCCCTCTCCGGCTGCCGTTTTGCTCTCCCTCCCCTCAGCACAAATCCCCTTTGGGATATAGATAGTCTTCCTCCCCCAACCGCTATAATAGTTTTGTCAGAAACTCCCCGAACTCTACTACCTTACCTCTCTCCCCCGGTGTTCTTCACTGTCGGCAGCCGCATCCGTGACTGGCTGCCCTCAGCCAATCACGGATGCGGCTGCCGTCCGGCCCCCTGCTTGCAATTCTGCAGCAGAGGGCTGGGACAGTACGCCGGAGGAAAGAGGTAGGTAAGTACGTTCGGGGGATTTTCTGACAAAACTATTATAGCGGTTGGTACTGGGAGAAGCCCTACTATACCACAAAAAGGTTTTTTAAAAAAGGGTGGACATGCCCTTTAATAGATTTTAGGACTACCAACTAGCAGATAGCTGTAGGTCTCCCCTTTAAAATCAGAATACCGTATATACTCGATTATAAACGGAGGTTTTCAGGCTTAAAAAAAAGCCTGAAAATCGAACCTCGCTTTATATACAAGTCAAGCCTTCTCCTTCCTTGTCCGGTGGCAGCTTGCTCTGCATCCACTGTGCTTCTGGACGACGTCACTACTCTGCGCCTCTCACTTCCCGGCACCAAGTAGTGATGTCATCCAGAAGTGCAGAGGATGTGGAGCGAGCGGCCTCCGGACAAGGTAGGAGAAGGCAACAAAACAGCGGAGTCCCAGATACTTCCAAATAAGTAAAACCTCCTTTATTTGTGCATATAACAAACCAACCAAAAAGGTTGGTTTGTTATATGCACAAATAAAGGAGGTTTTACCCCTATTTGCAAGTATTGGCCACTGCAGATTTTTGGAAACTACAACTCCCAACAACTAAAGCATGCTGGGAGTTGTAGTTTCCAAACATCTGAAGTGGCAAGGAATTGGGAGTTACTGTGTGGGATATAAAGGGCAACTAACCCAAAACAATACAGAATCAAGAGTATTGCATCTATTGTTAAAGATTGCCTTTGTGTATTGTTTTGAGGCTCTTTAAATGGACAGCAAAATTCCCATACAGTAGTCCCAAAAAATAGACATATTGGATTTGGCTATTACAGTATGGGAATTCTGCTGTCCATTTAAAGGGCAACTAAAGCCTTAAAACAATACACTGTGCCACATAGACGGCTAATGTATAAACTGAGGACTGTTGTTATTGGTTATTGGATTGCAGAGAGTGGTGGTAAATGGAGCTGCATCTCTCTCTCTTGTGGCTCCCATCCTCTGGAATTCTATTACCCTCTCTCTACATCAAGAAACCTCTATTAGCAGGTTTAAATCTAGCCTTACATCCTACCTATCCAGTAACCAGCACAGTATATGGTATCTATATATGATAAATCTAGCCTTACATCCTACCTATCTGGTAACC
Source organism: Hymenochirus boettgeri (assembly GCA_019447015.1). Lineage (NCBI taxonomy): Eukaryota > Metazoa > Chordata > Amphibia > Anura > Pipidae > Hymenochirus > Hymenochirus boettgeri. The sequence continues at coordinate 250,509,474 of CM033472.1, read as the reverse complement.
AGCACAGTATATGGTATCTATATATCTATATATGAAATATACATCCTTACATCCTACCTATCTGTAACCAGCACAGTATAGTGTATCTATATATCTTATCTGATAATCTACCCTTACATCCTACCTATCTGGTAACCAGCACAGTATATGGTATCTATATATCTATATATGATAATCTACCTTACATCCTCCCCTATCTGGTAACCAGCACAGATATGGTATATCTATAATATGATAAATCTACCTTACAATCCTACCTATCGGTAACCAGCACAGTAATGGTATCTATATATCTATATATGATAAATCTACCCTTACATCCTACCTATCTGGTAACCAGCACAGTATATGGTATCTATATATAGATAAATCACACTTACATCCTACCTATCTGGTAACCAGCACAGTATATGGTATCTATATATGATAAATCTACACTTACATCCTACCTATCGGTAACCAGCACGTATATGATATCTATATATCTAATATAATCTATCCTACATCTACTATTTAACCAGCAAATATGATATATATATCTTACATATCGTATTACAATCCATAAATCCAAATTTCTCTATATAATACATTACAATCCTATTCACAAATACAAATCATAACATATACAATCGCCATACATTACATATATACACAATTTAGTATATTCATTATATCATAATAAATCAAACATTTAAAAAAAATGATCAAATTACATCACTATTATTCACAATCCGATACATCTACATCCTAAATACTATATTACATCTACATCATTTTCCTCCATTGATATACAAAATGCAGGCTACCTCATCTGGTAACCAGCACAGTATATGTTGATCTATATATCTATATATGATAAATCTACCCTTACATCCTACCTATCCGGTAACCAGCACAGTATATGGTATCTATATATCTATATATGATAAATCTACCCTTACATCCTACCTATCCGGTAACCAGCACAGTATATGGTATCTATATATCTATATATGATAAATCTAGCCTTACATCCTACCTATCTGGTAGCCAGCACAGTATATGATATCTATATATGATAAATCTAGCCTTACATCCTACCTATCTGGTAACCAGCACAGTATATGGTATCTATATATGATAAATCTACACTTACCTCCTACCTATCTGGTAACCAGCACAGTATATGATATGATTGATCTATTTACACTGCAAAAGTCTCACTCTTGCACTTCTAATATTCATTCATTCTATATGTTACCCTCCTAACTAGATTGTAAGCTCTTTGGGGGCAAGGACCTCCTTTCCTCCTGTGGCAAAGCTGTAGCACTTATATAGTTATATTTATAGAATTTATATATTAATGTATTTAACTTTATGTATTTGCACCCCCCCTTGTATGACTTTATTGTATTTTGTTTTTGTACAGCACTGCAACCCCAAGTCGCGCTTTATAAATAAATTACAATCTATAGAACCACACCCATAATCTATAGATCTATAGAATCCCCCTCAAAGAGCCTCCAACAATCTATAGAACCCCCCACAATCAATAGACACCCCTCAATCTATAGTGCCACCCTCACAATCTATAGAACCCGCCTCAAAACCTATAGAACCCGCCTCACAACCTATAGAACCCGCCTCACAACCTGGTTCCTTATAGGTGTGTGAGGGCGGGGGGGGTTCTATAGGTTGGAGGCGGGTTCTATAGGTTTTGAGGCGGGTTCTATTAGATTGTGGTAGGGTGGCACTATAGATTGAGGGGTTGTCTATTGATTGTGGGGGGGGGGTCTATAGATTTGTTGGAGGCTCTTTGAGGGGGATTCTATAGATCTAGATTATGGGGTGTGGTTCTATAGATTGTAATTTATTTATAAAGCGCGACTTGGGGTTGCAGTGCTGTACAAAAACAAAATACAATAAAGTCATACAAGGGGGGGTGCAAATACATAAGTTAAATACATTAATATATAATTCTATAAATATAACTATATAAGTGCTACAGCTTTGCCACAGGAGGAAGGAAAGGAGTCCTTGCCCCCAAAGAGCTTACAATCTAGTTAGGAGGGTAACATATATGAATGAAGATTAGAGAAGTGCAAGAGTGAGACTTTTGCAGTGTAAATAGACATAATCATATCATATACTGTGCTGGTTACCAGATAGGTAGGAGGTAAGTGTAGATTTATATATAGATACCATATACTGTGCTGGTTACCAGATAGGTAGGATGTAAGGCTAGATTTATCATATATAGATATCATATACTGTGCTGGCTACCAGATAGGTAGGATGTAAGGCTAGATTTATCATATATAGATATATAGATACCATATTACTGTGCTGGTTACGGATAGGTAGGATGTAAGGGTAGATTTATCATATATAGATATATAGATACCATATACTGTGCTGGTTACCGGATAGGTAGGATGTAAGGGTAGATTTAATATATAGATATATAGATACCATATACTGTGCTGGTTACCGGATAGGTAGGATGTAAGGGTAGATTTATCATATATAGATATATAGAGACCATACTGTGCTGGTTACCAGATAGGTAGGATGAAAGGGTAGATTATTCATATATAGATATATAGATACCATTATACGGTGCTGGTTACCAGATAGGTAGGATGTAAGGCAGATTTAATTTTATATAGATATATAGATATCATATACTGTGCTGGTTACAATAGGTAGGATGTAAGTGTAGATTTTATCATATATAGATACCATATACTGTGTGGTTACCAGATAGGTAGGATGTAAGGCTAGATTTATCATATATAGATATCATATACTGTGCTGGCTACCAGATAGGTAGGATGTAAGGCTTAGATTTATCATATATAGATATATAGAGATACCATATTACTGTGCTGGTTACCGATAGGTAGGATGTAAGTGTAGATTATCATATATAGATACCATATACTGTGCTGGTTACCAGATGGTAGGATGTAAGGGTAGATTTATCATATATAGATATATAGATACCATTACTGTGCTGGTTACCGGGTAGGTAGGAGTTGTAAGGGTAGATTTATCATATATAGATATATAGATCCATATTACTGTGCTGGTTACCAGATAGGTAGGATGTAAGGTAGATTTTCATAATAGATATATAGATACCATATACTGTGCTGGTACCAGATAGGTAGGATTGTAAGGCTAGATTTATCTATATAGATACCATATTACTGTGCTGGTTACTGGATAGGTAGGATGTAAGGCTAGATTTAAACCTGCTAATAGAGGTTTCTTGATTGTAGAGAGAGGGTAATAGAATTCCAGAGGATGGGAGCCACAAGAGAGAGAGAGCAGCTCCATTTACCACCACTCTCTGCAATCCAATAACCATCAACAGTCCTAGTATACATAGCCGTCTATGTGGCACAGTAGTATTGTTTAAGGCTTTAGTTGCCCTTTAAATGGACAGCAGAATTCCCATACTGTAATAGCCAAATCCAATATGTCTATTTTTTGGGACTACTGTATGGGAATTTTGCTGTCCATTTAAAGAGCTCAAAACAATACACAAAGGCAATCTTTAACATAGATGCAATACTCTTGATTCTGGTTGTTGGGTTAGTTGCCCTTTATATCCCACACAGTAACTCCCAATTCCTTGCTCTTCAGATGTTTGGAAACTACAACTCCCAGCATGCTTTAGTTGTTGGGAGTTGTAGTTTCCAAAAATCTGCAGTGGCCAATACTTGCAAATAGGGGTAAAACCTCCTTTATTTGGCATATACAAACCAAACTTTTTGGTTGGTTGTTATATGCACAAATAAAGGAGGTTTTACTTATTTGGAAGTATCTGGGACCCGCTGTTTTGTGCGCTTCTCCTACCTGTCCGGAGGCCGCTCGCTCCACATCCTCTGCACTTCTGGATGACATCACTACTTGGTGCCGGGATAGTGAGAGGCGCAAGAGTAGTGACGTCGTCCAGAAGCAAGTGGATGCAGAGCAAGCTGCCACCGGACAAGGAAGGAGAAGGCTTGACTTGTATATAAAGCGAGGTTCGATTTTCAGGCTTTTTTTTAAGCCTGAAAACCTCCGTTTATAATCGAGTATATACGGTATTCTGATTTTAAAGGGGAGACCTACAGCTATCTGCTAGTTGGTAGTCCTAAAATCTATTAAAGGGCTGTCCACCCCTTTTTTAAAAAACCTTTTTGTGGTATAGTAGGGCTTCCTCCCCCAGTACCAACCGCTATAATAGTTTTGTCAGAAACTCCCCGAACTGTTACTACCTTACCTCTTTCCTCCGGCGTACTGTCCCAGCCTCTGCTTGCAGAAATTGCAAGCAGGGGGCCGGACCGGCAGCCGCATCCGTGATTGGCTGAGAGGCAGCCAGTCACGGATGCGGCTGCCGACAGTGAAGAACACCGGGGGAGAGAGGTAAGGTAAGTAGAGTTCGGGGGAGTTCTGACAAAACTATTATAGCGGTTGGGGGAGGAAGACTTACTATATCCCAAAGGGATTTGTGCTGAGGGAGGGAGAGCAAAACGCATGGGAGAGGGAGGAAGGGGGGGATGCACTGCACATGGCAAAATTCCTGGAGGCAGAGTCCTATATGGTGCGTCCTGGTGACCAGTTTTTGGGATTTGGAGGAGCATAGCAGGGCAGCGTTTGGAGCGTGGATGTAAGGTAAGGATTTTTATAAACTACAGATGGGCAGAGTGGGCAGTAGTGGGTTAAAATTACATTTTGGGGGTCGACATGCGCTTTTAAGGCTATTTTTTTTTTTTGCTTTAGCTCTCCTTTAAATCAGGCCAAAATCACAATATTCAGTTACTCAGCTGCAGATCTCTTTAGAAGGGTCATATATCAAGTGTTTCAATGATGAAAAAAAAGAATTTTTCTCTTTTTCCGTGAGTTTTTGATTAAAACAAGCTTTATAAGTAGATCATAAATGTGCCAATATTTTCAAGTAACGTATATAAAAGGTCTGGTACACATCGGCTGATATTTTGCACCTGATCAACCCATAATCCAATAATTTGATCAGATTCCATGCGTATCTATTGTTGCCTTCTGATTCTGTATTGTTTTGAGGGCTTTAGGTGCCCTTTAAATGGACAGCAGAATACAGAATACAGCAGTCCATACAGTAATATCCATAGTGGAATTGGTTATTACTGTATGGGATTACTGTATGGGAATTCTGTTTTCATTAAAGGGCAACTAAAGCCTCAAAACAATACAGAATCAGAAGGCAGTAGTGGTCATAATTTCTCCCTCGGTTTATACTCGAGTCAATCACTTTTACTATTTTTTCTGGTAAAAATAGGTACCTTGGTTTATACTCTGGGCGGTTTATACTTTAGTATATATGGTAAATACAGTATGATGTATAAAAAATAATGCACCCCCCTTTACATATAATATAAGGATATTGCACTGTAAGGGGGGCATTATCCCTTATATAATAATGCCCAGTCAACTGTAAGGAACCTATTACTGAAATGACTTCTATCTAATTTCAATAACATTGTTTACTCTGTCAGAAGAACTTTAGTTAAACTTTCCTAAGTGTTAAAATGGAAGAAATCATTGAGAGAGTAGGTTAGCTTAGAAGATGTCTTGTAGGGACCATCTAGGTGACACTATAGGATTTTTTTTTAATTGAATCCTGAGAAGGTGTAATTATAGCCTAGGGTGCCTGGCTGCCAGGCTCAGGGTACCAAATTAAAGAAATATCACAACCAAAGGTTAATTGTTAATGGACAGTAATTAGTGATTTCATCAGGATATGAATAAACTTGGAGAGAGTTTTATAACTCATAAATGACTTTTTTTGTTGTATGGGTATTCATACTAAAACTTTCCTAAAGATCCGCTAGGTATAGATGGTGCCGGTCAGTTTTATGTCCTCTTGTTTTTTGTTAAATTGGAGCAAGTATTCAATGCCACCAATGCCTTAATGACAGATGATGCTTGTCAGATGATCTGGTATTCTAGTCTATCCTGGACTGCAGTCTGAGAAATAATCATAAACATAACAGGTGTTGGAAGAAAGCTATCTAGCTTCTCTTTTAATCTGCACAGACTACCGTTTAGTGTGGAGCAGGTTTCAATTTGTGACTCACCAGCTGTTTTTACTGCTCTCCCATGTTGCAGGATATTGTGGAGGCTGACAAGAGGCATGTAGCAACAGTATGAGAGTTGTGATTGAAATCTGAAATATCATCGGACCCCCAATCCCCCCGGTGTTGTAAAACATCACCCCAGTTTAGAACTTTCATCTCTGGTGTTACAATATGGTTAAGATTCTTCCGGTGTTGAACTTTTGTACTAAAGAGGGACTGCTTAAATTGTTTTTCGGGTGTCAAAAATGTATGTGGTAGGCAGCAATATTTATGGACCACCAGTAATGTAATGATTTGGGCAACAGTTTGATCGCTGTTATTTAGTCAGATATTCTTTTCCTTTTTAAGGCAAATGAAAGATCTCTGCTCGAGGGATTTTTTTTTGATCTGCCCCTTAAGATAAACATAATTATTATAGTGGAAATTAACTAGATAGGTGAACAGTCTTTGCCAATTATTGCTTGGATTATACCGATCTTTCCAGACCACGTCTGATTTGCCATCTTCTGGTAAGTTTATTAAGCATGGCATTATTCTGATCTACCAAAATGTGTGTCTGGTAGATTTGGTTCAGAATATGTTGAGAATGTAATAGATTTTTTGGGCTTGGGTTTATACCTATGTAAGCTTAAAGGTAACAAATACTGCAAAAAGACTCTTCATAATCAATAATTTAATTCATATTCCAGTCTATTCTAGTCTAAAGCTGGCTACACACACTGCAGAATTTCTATTAGAAATCTTTTTGCATCAGTGGAAAACTGTCTCTTATCTCCCAGTGTGTGTACCTAGTTAAAGGAACCATTACCTTTACCTTTTCAGAGATACAGTTTCAAGAACTGTTTCACGATTAGCAAAAATTATTTTTTCCTTTGTGCAGAGTGTTCCGTGCAGAGAGTTAATCCACTAAGAGTCGCCAAGATGCTGGCCAAGTAGAAAACGTCGAGCCCCTGACCCAGATTCCATTACAGATCCCGGGGGTCCTTTTGTTTCTGCAAAGGGCAGAGAGTCGCATCCTGCGAGGGCTCCAATCAGAGAAGAGGGACACGAAGCACTGAAGATGCACATCAATAAAAAGAAACAGAAGACAAAGCTAACCAGCAGAGCAAAGAAAGTAGAGTGGCACCAACTGCAGAAAAGCCAAAGAAAGGTAAGCGCCCCTTGTAAAAAAAAAAAAAAAAAAATCAAATTTATATATATCAGCAAAAGTGTGCCCCGTTGGTGCACAGTGGAATTCCCAGTGTGGTATCTCTCATTGGGATCGTAGCAACTTAATTTTAGTGACATCACTAGCTATAGCACCATGGAAAAGGAGGCGTTCCTAGACTTTTACAGGGACCTCATCAGGCTTCATCAGGAGTGCTTCCACTCCATGGTCTCGCTTTAAAGGACAACATCCACCCTTATAAGAACATCTTTTTAGAAAGAATGGCCTCTTTAAAATATGTTGATACTAGCAAAATACCCGCGCTTGCATCGGAGATGTATTCAAATACCTCAGCCAGTCCCGCACACACCCTGAAATTTTGGTAAAAATTGGTCCAGCCGTTAGTGTGCAGGAGTTCAAAATTCTACCCCCCCCCCATTCCCCCCACCCTAAAAAAATACATTTTGTATTGAACTACGAAATTTTGGTTGAATGAAATAACCCCCACCACCCCATCCCGTCTGCCCCCATTACCCCCACATTGCTGTCTGTCCACCCTCCAAACTCCCCTTACACTCAGCCAGTCCCGCACACATCCTGAAATTTGGTTAAAAATGGTCCAGCCGTTAGTGTGGCAGGAGTTCAAAATTTATTCCCCCCCATTCATCCCCACCTAAAAAAATATATTTATTCAACTAAGACATTTTGGTGAAAATAACCCCCACCACCCTCCCCGTCCGCCCCCAATACCCCCCACTATTCCTCTCTGTCCACCCTCCAAACCCTTCCCCTTACACCTCAGCCAGTCCCCGCACACACCCTGAAATTTTGGTAAAAATCGAGTCCAGCCGTTATTCAACAAAAAAAATTTTGTGTGAAAATAACCCCCACCACCCCTCCCCGTCCCCCCCATACCCCCCACTATTCTCTCTGTCCACCCTCCAAACCCTTCCTTACCACCTCAGCCAATCCCCACACACACCCTGAAATTTGGTTAAAAAATTGGTCCAGCCATTAGTGTGCAGGAGTTCAAAATTCTATTCCCCCCCCCCCCCCTCTTGGGTGTTCGGGATGAGCGTTCTCTTCTGGTAATGTTGAAGCTAGGACAGCATGTAATCAGGGATGTGACAGTGGAGAACCTAAGTCTGTGCAATGTCAGATACTCACCGTTACAGGTGGAATTTCGAAACGAAAACCTGCTTAACTTTGTAAGTAAGGTGCAATGAATGAGCCTGCGAAATTTAAGGGCAAGTCCAGCCCCAAAATGAAAAACTTACATACAGGTAAATCACCCCCCAAAACCCTAAATGGTAATAGTTTGAAATCTGAAAATATATAAGTCTAACCTGAAATCCTGCACAATGTCTCTTGCCCCTGTTCTGCTTCCTGGTTCTTCCAGTTAGTAACTGTCAGTTATGGATTTGACAGTTGACATCACAGCTAATGACTGAATGTAATCCCCTAGATGCCTCTTCTGAGCATGCCCAGGCTCCGTACATGCTCAGTACAGGTTTCTAAATTGCTCCGTTTCCATGAGGCATCCAGAAGCATAGCAGGCATACAGTAATGAATCATAGGACAAACTATGATATATCAACATATTTTAAAGAGGCCATTCTTTCTAAAAGATGTTTTATGAGGGTGGAGTTGTCCTTTAAGCCTGTCTGCCTCCACGGCCAAGTTGGGAGAATTAGTGTATGAGTGAGGGCTTTGCCTTTTATTAGTATAGATATCATACTTTGTCCTATGAATTCATTACTATATGCTGCTATGCTTCTGGATGCTCATGGAAACTAGCAATTTAGAAACCTGTACTGAGCCTGGGCATGCTCAGAAGAGGTAGACAGGGGATTAACATTCAGTATTGCTTGCTGTGATGTCAACTGTCAAATCCATAACTGACAGTTATTAACTGGAAGAACCAAGGAAGCAGAAATAGGGGAAACAGGACATTGTGCAGGATTTCAGGTTAGACTTATAATTTCACATTTCAAACTATTACCGTTTAGGGTTTTGGGGGGTGTGATTTACCTGTATCTAAGTTTTCACTTGGGGCTGGACTTGCCCTTTAATGAGCTTATCAGAAGTTCCTTCTTAAAGGGTATCTCCACCCCCAAAAACTAATTTTTGCTGTAGTGTAGGGTTAGTTTTGGGGGTGGACATACATCCTATTCGTTGTGTTCCTTATTTGTTGTTAGTGATCAGTCATTGTTTAACCCTTTCACTGCCAGGAGATTTTCATTTTTTTTGCATTAACTGCCAGAAGAATTTTCAGGATTTTGCCCTTAATCGCTTTAGACTAATTTTACAGTAGGAAACCTTGCAGTAAATCAGGAATATATACATTGTTTTTTTTCAGCCACAAAGTCTACTTTAACATACAGGTAACAGAATTTTGTAACTTTTCTGGAAATTTACCTGGAATTATGGGTAAAATATGTAACAAAAAAAAAATGAAAAATTTGCAAATTTTCATGGAGTTTTCCCATTTTTACTATAGTTATCTTAAGGTTACGCACAAAAATCTACTGTTTCTAAAAGCTCTGATACTCCCGAGTACAACGATACCAGATATAGTAGGTACCTGACTTTTTGTACAGGAGACCCCCCCAAACTAAAACTGCACCTTCTAGAATATTACACCAAATTAAAATGTATAACTACTACTGACAGTTAAAATAGAATATCTCTCCAAATAACTAAAATACCCCACAAGTGAGATATTTTTAGAAACTACACACTCGCGGATTTTTACGCAGTGAGGTTAGTTTCGATCAAAATGCAGAACCCGGATGCAGCTCTTCGTCCGAATGTAAGTTACTTTCTCACATTATCCTTTTCCTCAACTGTAAATCAGAGACAAAATCAAATGCGAATTTCAGCTAAAAACTGTGGAGGAAAAGTTCAAACGCCTCAAATATGAAAGCCTAACCCCCCCGAATAAAAACGGGAGCGAACAGTTTCAGGAGAACTGGAAGCCCAAGAGGGCGACACAGAGCTGAAGGACACAATGAACCAGAGCGGGGACCAGTGCCAAAAGGTAGGAGCAGCAAAAAAAAATACGAGCCAGTTTTGGGGAACAGGCTGAGACCAGCGCAAAAACCACCCCCAACCAAAAAGAACCCCCAACAAAAATATATGGCTAGGAAACGAGAACACACTTGATAGAGTGTAAGTTGTAGTTTGTGCATTACATAACCCATCAATGGACCCGCCTCACAACCTATAGAACCCGCCTCACAACCTATAGAACCCGGAACCCGCCTCACAACCTATAGAACCCGCCTCACAACCTATAGAACTCCCTACAATCCATAGAACCTGCCTCACAATTCATTGAACCCGCCTCACAACCTATAGAACTCCCTACAATCCATAGAACCACCCTCACAATCTATAGAATTCCTCAAAATCTATAGAACCCCACATAATCTATAGAACCCCCCACAATATAGTGTAAATCTGCAGTTTCCTTTCTCTCCCGACTACCGCTATGCTTATGCATGCTCTTATCCTATTGCGCCTGGATTATTGTAACCTACTACTTACCGATCTTCCTGCTTCCCACCTCTCTGCCCTTCAATCCATACTAAACTCTAATAATAAACAGGATCCCAAATCTCCTCTGTATCGGATAATAACCTGTCTCCCCGTTAAACAGTGCATTGCATACAAAATACTTCTGCTAATATTTAAATCCCTTTGCTCTGCCACACCTCCTTATATTTCCTCTCTAGTGTGCCCATATGTTCCCACCTGCACCCTCCGATCATCACAGAATCATCTCCTGTACAGACTCCCGACTCGTTCTGCTTCCTCTCGCCTTAAAACCTTTTCTCCCTTGTATCTCCCATCCTCTGGAATTCTATTCCCCTCTCTCTACGTTAAGAAACCTGAATTAGCGAGTTTAAATCTAGCCTTACATCCTACCTATCTGGTAACCAGCACACCATATGATTGTTTTACTTGCACTGCATAAGTCTCACTGCACTGCACTTATACCCATTCATTTGTATCTATATGTTACCCTCATAACTAGATTAAAAGCTATATGGAGCATGGACCTCCTTTCCTCTTGTGGCAAAGCTCTAGCACTTATATGGTTATATTTTTAGAATTTATATATTTATGTACTGAACTTTTTATGTATTTGCCCCCCTAGCATGACTTTTTTTGTATTTTGTTTTTGTATAGCACTGCGTCCTCAAGTGGCACTTTATAAATAAACTATACATATAATCTATAGAACCACCCCCACAATCTTTAGAACCACACTCACAATCCATATAGCTATAGAACCCCCACAATCTATATACACCACATACAAAATCTATAGACACCACATTATCTAGACACCTCACAATCTATAGACAGCCTCCAAAATAGACACAGCACAATCTCTAGACCCTCCCACAATCTATATAGCCCCACACAATCTTTAGACACTTTACAAAATCTATATACACCACATTATCTAGACACCCCACAATACACCCCACAATCTATAGACAGCTTCCAAAATCTATAGACACCACACAATCTCTAGACCCTCCCACAATCTATATAGCCCCACAATCTATAGACACCTCACAAAATCTATAAATACCCCACAATCTATAGACCCCCCCCACAATCTATAGACGCCCCACAATCTAGACACGCACACTATTTATAGACACACTATCTATAGACACACACACAATCTATAGACCCCCCCAATCTATATAGCCCCCACAATCTATAGACCCCCCAACAATGTATAGTACACCCCACAATCTATAGGACACACACACACTATAGACACACACACACACTATACACACACACTATAGACACACACACACTATAGACACTATACACACACACACACACACTATAGACACTATACACACACACACACTATAGACACACACACACACACACACTATGGAACACACAACACCCCACACACACACACTATAGACACACACACACACACACACACACACAACACTAACACACACACACTATAGACACACCACTATAGACACACACACACACACACACCCACACACACACACACACTATAGACACACACTATAGACACACCCACACCCTAACACACCCACACACACTATAGACACACACACACACACTATAGACACACACAACACACACACATATAGACACACACACACTATAACACACACACACACACTATAGACACACACACACACACACACTATAGACACAACACACACACACACACACACACACACTATAGACACACCACACCACACACACCACACACACTACACACACACACACACACACACACACTATAGACACACACACACATCACACACACTACTAGACACACACACCCCACACCACACACCACACACACACTATAGACACACCACACTAAAACACACACACACACAACACACTATAGACAACACACCACACACACACACACCCCACACCTATAGACACACACACACACCCCTTAGACACCACCCATAACACACACTAACACACCTATAGACACACACACACACTATAGACACACACACACACTATAGACACACACACACACACACACACACTATACACACACACACACACCCACACACACCACTATAGACACATACAACCACACTATAGACACACACACACTATAGACACAACACACACACACACACACACCACATACACACACACACACACACACACACTATAGACACACACACACACTATAGACACACACACACACACACACTATAGACACACACACACTATACTACACACACACACACACTATCAGACACACACACACTATAGACAACACACACACACACACACACACACACACACCACACACACACACACACACTATAAACACACACACACACACACTATACACACCACCACACACACACACACACACACTTAGACAACACACACACTAATAACACACACACACACACACACACCTATACAACACACACACACACACACACCACACTATGACACACACCCCACACACACACCCACAACACAACACACACACACACACACACACACACATATAAACACACACACACACTAATAGACCACACACACACACACCACACACACACACACACTATAGACACAACAACACACACACTACACCACACATACACAACACACACATCACACACACACACACATCACCTAAACACACACCCAACACCACACACTAAGACCACACACACACACACACTATAGACACACACACACCACACACACACACACACACAACACACTATAGACACACACACACAACACATAGACAACACACACACACACAACACACCACCTATAGACAACACACACCACACACCACCACACTATACACAAACCACACACACACACACACACACACACACACACACCACACACACACACACACACAACACACACCACACACACACACACACACACACACACTATAGACACACACACACATATAGACACACACACACACTATAGACACACACACACACACACACACACACACACACTATAGACACACACACACATAGGACACACACACACTATAGACCACCACACACACACCCACACACACCACTATAAACACAACACACCAACACACAACACACACACACACACACACACACCCGACACACACACACCACACTATAGACACACACACACACACACACACACAACACACACCATGTACACACACACACACACACACACACACACACACCACACCTATAGACACACACACACACCACACACACACACACACACACTACTAGACCAACACCCACCACACTATAGACACACACAACCCACCACACACACCATATAGACACACACACACACACACTATCAGAAACACCCACACACACACTATAAACCACACACACACCACTAATACACAACACACACACACACAACACACCACACACACTATAGACACACACACACACACTATAGACACACACACACACACACACACACTATAGACACACACACCACACACACACACACAACACACACACTATAGACACACACACACACACACACTAAAGACACACACACACACACACACACACTATAGACACACACACACACCCACACACACACACCACTATAGACACACACACACACACTATATACACACACACACACACACTATAGACACAACACACACACACACACACACACTATAGACACACACACACACACACTATAGACACACACACACACACACACCCAATACAACACACACACACTATAGACACACACACACACTATACCACACACACACTAACACACACACACACTATAGACACACACACACACACACACACTATAGACACACACACACACCACACACACACACAGCACTATAGACACACACACACACACCACACACCACCCCACCTATAGACACCCACACACACACACACACACACACACACTATAGACACACACACACACACACACACTATAGACACACACACACTATAGACACACACACACACACACACACACAACACCACCCTATATCACACCACAACAGACACACACACACACACACTATAGACACACACACACACACACACCACACACTATAGACACACACACACACCACACACACACTATAGACACACACACACACCACACTATAGACACACAACACACACACACACACACACACACTACAGACACACACACTATACACACAACACACACATAGACACACACACACACACACACCTATAGACAACACACCCACACACACACCCTATAGACAACAACACACACCCACACACACCAAGACACACACACACACACACACACTATAGACACACACACACACACCACACACACACTATAGACACACACACACACACACACACACACACACACAACTATAGACACACACACACATCACACACCCCACACACACACACACAC